>JAPYYT010001160.1:7222-76443 GCA_030522565.1 Ceratosolen corneri
ATCTGAATACAAGAAATACAAAAAATGTACAAAAATCTGACCATTAAATATTAAATTTTAAGTATTGAACATAAAATTAAAGTACTGTGTCACATTAAGTATAAAAAAAATTGTTATATATAAATAATTAAAAGGTTGCTCAAAGTTCGTAAAAGTTAATACTAAAAAAATAATAAAATACTACATTTTGATTTATCAAAACATCTATTAAAAAGCGAAAATTAAATTCACAATGAAATATATATAAAATATTGCAATTACACAGAGTAGTTTTTCGTAAAGTTGTTTAAGTATAAAAATATATAACAAATTTCATATAAATAGCATTATTATTAATCAATGCTAAATAAAATTAAAAAAAAAAACTGTTAAAATATTGGCAAATTATTGATCATAACATATTAACTTACATTGTAAATATTATTATCATTATTCTTGGCCACAAATTTGTGGGCTTTACCCAATCCAATTCCAGGTAAGGATGCTAAATAATCACAGCCAGAAAGAATGCACATATATCGAAATTTATCTATATGAAAATTTGGTTCTTTCATTCCCATTGCCAAATGTAATCGATCTTGTTCCACCAAAATTCCATATCCATACAAATCCATTTTAAACAATATCTAAAACGTTGCATTACACGTAAGCACAAAATTGTACCGATATAAATCAGTAATAATTTATTATTATAATCGTCTAAATTGGTACACAAAATATGAATTTAAATAATTTATTATATTATAAAACACAAAATATTCTAAACAGAATTTTCAACTTTATTATTAAATTTATTTCTGGCCAAATAAGCATATATAATATATATAATAATCCTTAGTTCACATTATTTTGCCTTGTAAAGCTTCATTTCTAACAAACTAGAAAGTACTTATTTAATAATATATTTACTCAGAAATATAATAACAATATTTTAAATCAATTCATTAATACATATGTGCAATTGAAATTGCATTAAACATATTTACACAAATGAAAAATTAGACTGATACCTTTTTACAACCAAACAGAGTGAGATCACTGTCTTCTGTAATTACAACATCAGCAATTCCAGAAATATTGAGGTAAGCAAGTTGAGCATCTGCCTCATAAGGTGCTACAATACAATCAACATTGCATGCTTGACATGCTTTAATTACTTCCAATGCCATTTCATGACTGACATTTAAAGATCGCCTCAAAAGATTTTTTCCTTCGTAAACTTTACCCATATTTATTAAATCTACTGCTCTTTTACGATTAGCATCTCTTAATCTAAAGTAAAAAGTTTTTAATTATTATTAGTTCTTAACAATGAATGTAATTATATTTAAGAAATATAGATAAGCAATATTAATAAATTAAAAGCATTAAAACAGTTATAAAATATGATAAATTCAAAATATTTATAATATATTTCTTTAAGCATATTTTTAGTGATCTACTTACTTATAATGTTAATTATAATTAAAAAAAAATATATATATATATATATATATTTATATATACATACTGTTTTCTTTTTAATTCTGTTTCACTCTTAGCAGGAAGATGTCTTCCATCAAAAACTAGAATTGGCTTTATATTATGACTAAGCAACATATTCACAAATTTCATACAATATTTTACATACCTAAAAGAAATAATTTATAAAATATATTCAATATTAAAACTTCAAATGAATATAAATTATAACTTAACTAAAAATTTGAAATAAAGTTCAATAATATGAAATTATGTTTAAAATATAAAACTTACAGATCTGTTACTTGACCCATTATTATTTTGTCAGCACAAGAAAAAGCCCCTTTGTGCAACCAACAATAAGTGTCAATAGCTACAGTCATGCCAGAAAATTCTGAAATATTGGTTTTTCTTGATGACTTTTCCAAAAATGGAATAAGGCCCGTAATACCCATCTAAAAAATAATATAAATTATAACACATAATTAATAAAATATCAATTTTAATTATAAGAAAATTAATATAATAAATGTACTATATACTTAATCAATTGATCTAATACATTAATAAAACATCGTTTAGAACTTTAAATGAAAATGTATTGACAATTGAAACTATGGATGCATAGAAAACAAGAAATAAAATTTTTACTTTTCCCCATTCTTACCTTTAAAATTAAGTTGGAGTCAATTATACAATAACCTCAAAAGAAACCAAAATAATAAAAGTATAACATAAAGTGGAAAATAAATCAAGAACCAAGACTACGCATAAGGCCACAATTACAGTGGAATACAAATTATTTAACACCTCTCAACATTTTCACCCGTAAAATACGAAGTAAGCGATAACCGTGTCGACTAAGCTATTGGCAAAGTCACGGTAAAAACGCGCCAAACAACAGCCCATATTTGCTTATGAAAATCGCCAACCGAACTTTGCACATCGTTTAAAAAGAGATAAATAAAAATGATTTTTCATTGACATTTGAGCATGCATTCTCTTTATTATGCGAATTAATTATTTTGAGTAATGAATTTTATAACGAGAATAAATCGTGTTCAATTGTAAAATCATTAAACTTTTAATAAGCATAATTTAAAATTTGCGATATTTATGCACGTCTTTATTCCTATATATATAGTAATATTCCATATGAATAGTATATAATTTCATTTTAGTTGTTTGCGATTACCAAATTGAATGAATCAGCATAATTTACATAAGTATATTTATTCTAAAAACATTATTCTAAAGATATATACAAAAATAATATATAATACTTTTTAATTAATGCAGACAACATTGCATAATACATGCGATTGCTTACACGCATACACAAACAACAGCATGTAGGAATAACTAATGTAAATGTAATATGTGCATATACCTGTTTTTATTTTTTAAAAAATACTTATTATCGTTCAATTATTAAAATAATAATACATTTTACGATCGTTTCATTAAAAAACAAATTTCCAAATTATCTACATAAATACATAATAAAATAATAATATAACAACAATTTATAATAAAATATATTTGTAAAATATTATTATAATTAATTGAATTTAATTGAAATTAATTAAATTAAAACATTATCATAATAATTACATTATTGTGTGTGATTGTCCTTTCCGTTAATCATTGTTATTATGTAAGATTAAGCGCATAGACATAATTGTCAGTTTGTATTTTGAAGGGAACAAAGGAACTTCGATATGAATCATCTTTTATTTGCGAATGCAAATTCTTTGTATTATAAGAGCAAAATACCAATAGCCATCGTTCCACATTCATCCTCCTACATAGTAATATACAAATAATACAACGTAGCAGGTATGTTACATTTTTGTTATGATATGACTGCACTAACAATAAATTTAATTTTCTGCATCTGTAGCTTGACTGAAATGAAAAGGTAAGATAATTATCTTTACAATATTATATAAATTTAATTACCTTAACAAAATAAAAATAATAATAAAGTAAGAGCAACTGTTTTACTGAAAACTTGATTTTTTTTTAAATTATTCTTGGTAATTCTTGGGTAGGAAAAATATTCGTTTAAAATGACATTTATAAAAATCAAAGAGAACCGAAGAAAAAGTACAAACCCAAAGAAATCAAAAGAAAAGTGAATGTACATGACTTAGCAATGATCGAATATTTTACACAAATATATCATTAGAGATAAATGATCCATGAATCACATAAAAAAAATTTAATTGATAGGCTTTAAATTTAAATTGCAATAAAGATTGTTACATTATCTATTAGACTAACTAAAATGAAATAATAATTTATACGAAATTTATAGTGTAATACCGATTTTCAAATTAAAATTCTATGAATAAATATAAATAAAATAGAGTATAAAATGTAAGGTAGCATAAATAATAATATAAAATATTATATATTAAACTTGTAAACAGATAATAAAATTGTGATAATAGTTTTTTAATAATGTACAAAATATTTTTAATTAGATGGCGTTTTTTTCGGATGATTATGAATATGAAATTATTTTACTAATTTATATATATTAACCAAGTATCAGAATATATTTTATAAATGTCCGAATTAATTTATTGGCATATCCTCATTTAAAGATTCTTAAATGTATAGCTTTTGATAATAAATTCTCATTTTGACATACCACAAAATAAGCTATTAGGATTTTGATAAGGCATAAGAGATAAATAATACTAATGCATTTATTAAATAGAATAAATAAATTTTAAATAGTTTTATCTATTCAACTGAAACATTTGCAAGGAAGTAAAGCCAAATAATCTTGATGCCGTTACAATTTAAATGGTATAGAACTGCATTATATATGTGTGTGTGTGTGTGTGTGTGCGTGTGTGCACGCGCGCGCGTGTGTATTACTTTGTTACATATATATATAAATGCGGATGCATAAGAAAATTGTAATATAATGAAACAATGCAATGATTATAAAATTAAATAAAACTTTTTAAAAAGTTTTATTTATAATTTATAATTAAAAACAAATTGTGTTAACAAAAATGAAATAATATTGTCTTCAATAATTGTAATATGTAATTATTTCAATTTTTATCTTTAAGAAATAATCTCACCGTTATAACTTTCACTTGAAAATAGATATACCAAAAAAATCATAAATTTATTACCACCTGTCTTATAATTAATTTTTATTATTTATAATAAATTCATGGATTATTTTTAAATGGATTATTTTTACATAATATAATATTTGCATGTGTAACATTCTATACAAAATGCTTTTCAACTATACAATCACTAAGATGTATAATTTGATATGATTTAATAAATTTCATGGTAAAAAATTACAAATCATCGTAAAAACTAGAAATTTATAATTCTCAAATAGATAATGTTTACAAGATATTTAGCTAAGAAGCAATAGTAGATATGGATTTGGCATCGCTCCTCAAATGCAACAGCAGTACAATTTGAAAATCTACGGCGGTCCAGGATTTCAATTTCCACGTGTTCAACATAGTTAAACGGAGAGTCATCGGGGATAATGATATGATTGTCATTTGTTTACATACTGTGGAATTGAATTTTTATACCATCTTGGTAAAAAATGTCGAATAATATTGAAGTGGCGATAAAAGTGCGGCCTTTACTGAAAAAAGAAAAAGAAGATAATTTAAATATTCAGTGGGATATACGTAATTATGTTGTTACACGAACGTCTATACAAAGTTCAAAAAGAAAACGCTCTGAAGCTGAAAAATTTTACTTTGGTTAGTTTCATTGGTATTTTTATTATCCTTTCGTACTTATATTTAATATAAGTATGTAAAATTTTATATCTTATGATTCTTAGATATATTCTAAATTAATAAACTTGCTGTTTATCTATCTAATAGAGCAAAAAATACGATATTAAAAATTGTTGGTACAAAATTTGTATCTAACAATCAGTTTAATATGTTTCAATTTACTATAATTTGTGTTATATGACTATATTTTACAGATCATATTTTTGATGCAGAAAATACGAACTGTGATGTTTTTGAAAGAATTGTAAAGAGAATAGTTAGCTCTGCCGTAGATGGTTATAATGGCACAGTAATTGCTTATGGTCAGAGCAACTCTGGGAAAACTCATACAATGCTGGGAACTGCCAATGATCATGGAATAATTCCACAAAGTGTAAAATACATGTTTGATCTTGCTAAAAAACTACAAGATCGAAAATTAACTTTTAAAGTATCCTATTTTGAAATATACAATGAAACAGTGAATGACTTAATAGACATTAATAATACAAATCTGAAACTGCGACAAAGTATAAGCAATCTTGTGCAAGTTGTTAGTTGTAAGGAAGAACTAGTAAGTGACGCGGAGAGTATTTTAAATATTCTAGCAAAGGGTGAACAGAATCGTAGAATACGACAAAGTTCAATGAATGACAGAAATGATAGAAGTCATACTGTATTAAGGTAAATTTTATTTGATTTTAATTCTTTTGTATGTTAACATTATTTAATGTGTATGCTTTGATATTTAAATTTTCAGGATAAATATTGAAAATAAAGACAAAAAGAATAAATATCACTTACACAATCGATTTTCTCAGTTAAATTTAGTAGACCTTGCAGGTCACAAAAGTCTTTGTAATTACCAATCGAAGGATGATTTCCATATAAATATGTCATTATCAATGCTTAGCATTATAATTGTGCAATTGAATAAATATTCAGATACTGAAAAGTACATTAATTTTAGAGAAAGTAAACTAATTCAGTGTTTGCTTACTTCCTTTGGAGGCAATGCACAAACTGCTTTTATTTGTACAGTTTCTCCTGTAGCAATAGAAGAAACACAAACTACTTTATGGTTTGCATTTAGAGCAGCAAACGTAAGAAATAAACCTAAATTGAATATAATATTATTTTACAAACTTGAACTGGTAACAAAAATATGCAGTTTTCATCGTTTTCTTAAAGTGAAAATGAAAAGATTACTCGATAAACTTATTCAAATACAAGAAGAAAATAGACTGACTTGTCAAAGTAATCCATCAAACTGTCGTATATCGCAAGTGGTAAGTTTTTTATAATTTAGTTATAACTATTTAATTTAGTATTATATTTAATTAATTATTTTAGTAAATCAAAGATACACCCATTCTAATAAATCAATTATAATAGATTCATTCGTATTTTGTAAGCAACTATTACCCTTTACTTAATATAAACTTAAATATTTTAACATACAAAAAGGTTAAAAAGGAAAATTTAATAATTTTGTATTTATTTTATTTTATTGAAAATAAATAAACAATTAAATTAAATACTGTATATTATAAATTTAAAAAATATATTTTTACAATCAATTAATTATAAAAAAATTCACTTTATTACAGATGAAAATAATTAAAAATAATAGAAGTAAATTTTCTTTGGATTTAATTGTACCGGTAATAAATGAAGATGATGTATTTTCTGCCTTACAACAGTTTAAAAAAGATCTTGAGAAACTTCATGATAAACTTGCATTTCTAGCTGATTTTATTTCAACTAATGAAAATATATTGAGCTTGTTACAGAGTATAGAAAACGATTTTAATCATCTTGAACCAAAAGCTGTGTTACTTGAAACATTCATTGATATCTTAATTAAAGACTGAAAATTATAATTTGAATAATATTTATATTTCTCTTTAAAGTTACTTTTAAAAAAATTTATGTTCAATTTTTATAAATTATGAAAATATTTTATTTTAATTTTTTGTAAAGTTAGTTATAGTGTCATAGTATAGTTTTTAATTTATGTAGATAAAAATAAAATATATATTTAAGTTTTTCTTAATATATTTTATTCATTATTCCACCTAAAAAGAAGTATTCTTTGTGTTTAAAATACAATTTAAATTTGATAAATGTTCACACTATTTATATATTCATATATATTTATTTTACACACTATTTATATATTCATATTTTGTATTTAAAGAGCAATCAATTAAACAAAATAACGTAATACAAAACCTTAAAGAATAAAAAAAAGGTTGATTGAATAATTTAAGTTGATTTTTAATTATAAAAATGTATTATGATGAAAATAATCAATTTTCATTTAACAATATCACTATAAGTAAGAAAGAGAATAACGCCAGAATAAAAAATATTATTGTTTAATATAAACAAATTATAAATGTATAAAATACTAGAAGTTAATTATTCAAACGTTCAAAAATTCCCGCTTAATATTATTTGGCAACGTTGCCTGTTTATTTTTTATTTCTCTTATGTACTCCCACGCCTAGCCGTAGTGAGATGACGTTTACCACCTTTTCTAATTTGTGATACGACACGTTCGGTGAAACACGTAAGGCCTTATAATTTTTTCATTTATTTTTGGCCAAACGTTTGATTCAACGTGTATCTTGATTGCGTTAATTAATACAAAATATTGCCCTTAAAGCAAAAAACCCAGGGTTTTTTATCATCAAGCGTCAAAAGTCATTAGCGTAAAGAAACAGAGAAAAAGAAAAGGAATTCTAGCCGCACCAAGTAATTCTATCTTGCTTAGTCAGCCGCCAAAAGTCTTCTGTTACTCTTCGACTGTTGAGTACCGACATTAAACGAAAATTAAAATTCGAGGACCACGACACCGCATCAACGACGTAAGAACTTTATTTTTTTCATTTGATCGGTCGAGGTTATATATATTTAGAACTATTGACTCGGTTTAAATAAAATTTTCACTTTGCTTGTGAAGATGTAACAAACGTACAGTAGTTCATACAATAGGTAATTCCTTTGTAGGTTATGTTACCTTACAGGTATAATGATTGCAAATAATTTGAATGGATTTTCTAAATGTAGTAACGAACTTTGGTATGAGTTTATTTGTTTGAAAATTTATAATTGTAATTTCGACCCGAAGAGTAAACAATATGTTTCAAAATATTGTTAAACAGGCATTTTGTGAATTTTCATTGTCAATTCAATATTAAATTCTTTTATTTCTGACAATAAAACGCTTGCTATTTTATTAGGTTTGTGATTTAAAATAGGTACCTATAAAGTAATGTTTTCTTTTCTTTAAAGTAATAATGTTTCATAAATAAATTATATTACAAGTAACAAAAATAGTGTGCAAATTTTCATGCCAAAATTAATTCTTTTTATATTTATGATTATACATTTCAAATTATTTAATTACCACTTTTATAAATAACTCATTGTTATAAAAATACCCTTTGTACTATTTTTAATTTCTATTTTTTATATTGATTTAATTTCAATTTATAAATAATTATATTAACCATATGTTTCTTCCTATAAATCTATGTGTAAAAGCTAATAGCATAATAAATGTATTTTTGAAATTTTTATATTACTGATTATTTTTTAAATTATTTTCAGCATATATTATAGTAAAAATTAGATTAAATTATTCACATTATATTTACTTGTATTTTAATAAGTAATTTTAGTTTTAAAATAAATTTTGTAAAATAATCATATAATATTAAATATAAAAGCATATTAGTATTTATAGTATATATTAGTATATATAAATTAATGAATATAAACATACATTAAACTATATTTTTATTTTATAGTTAAACAAACAGTAACACTATGGGTTTAACAATTAGCGGCATGCTGACTCGCCTATTTGGTAAGAAGCAGGTTCGCATCTTGATGGTGGGTCTTGATGCTGCTGGTAAAACAACAATATTATACAAACTGAAACTTGGGGAGATTGTGACAACTATACCCACGATTGGCTTCAATGTGGAGACCGTTGAATACAAGAATATCTGTTTTACAGTATGGGATGTAGGTGGTCAAGATAAGATCAGGCCACTTTGGAGGCACTACTTCCAAAATACTCAGGGGCTGATCTTTGTAGTTGACAGTAACGACCGTGAACGTATAGCTGAGGCAGAGCGTGAACTTGCTAACATGTTGAAAGAGGATGAGTTGAGAGATGCAGTGTTGCTGGTGTTTGCCAATAAGCAAGACTTGCCGAATGCAATGTCAGCTGCTGAACTCACGGACAAGCTGGGCTTGAACTCCTTAAGGGGACGTCATTGGTACATTCAAAGTGCCTGTGCTACTCAGGGACATGGATTGTATGAAGGCCTCGACTGGCTTAGCAACGAACTTGCCAAGAAGTGATGAGGCGTCCACTCACTCTTGATCTACTTTTGCGTGTGTGTGCGTGTGTAATTTTGAAGATTTCCACAAATTAATGACACTCTTTTTTTAACAATAAAAGTGCATCATGGATTTTGCATTCCCTTTTAAGAGGACTATATGGGAAAAATCATTTAGAAATTGAAATTTTTAAATATCTTAACATTTTTGATAAATCATGTCATTGCTGAAATACATATATGAAATTTTTTATCAATTTAAATAAGAGTAATTTTGCAAAAGTTTATAGAATTTTCACTTATATATATAAAGCCATACTTTTCAATTAAATAGATCCAATTATGTAATAATACATATCTATAGAATGAAATTGTATTATTGCGTTTATAAATATAAAAGTAAGAATGTTGATTAATTTTTCTAATATCTATTAAAGAATTTAACATTATAAAAAACAATAATTTACATAAAAAATTGAATTATTTGTTACTTTTAAATGTTAGATCAAAGTTGTATATACTACTAATTGGCTTATCATTTTCTGTATTTATAGACTAAGACATTCCCTAAATTAAGTCCTTTCTAACAATAATATTTTTAGTTGTATTATTAGCATAAAATGTGTGCTTTTGTATATAAATAATAATTCTGGAAGATAATTGAAAATGATTTAATTAAAATATTCCAACATTTTTAAATATTCCAGTATAAAATCATTAAATAAAAACAAATATTTATTAATGAGAAATGATGTTACACTCTTTATATATGTGTAAAATTAAGTCAATAAAATATAAAGCAGATTTTTAAATAATATAATTAAAAAGATTTTTAATTACTAATGATATTCTTTAAATATTTAAAAATTATGGACAAACATTGCTTTATGACAAAAAAAACAAAAGCCACATCTTTATACTACATATAAAAAAATTTCAAATAACATTTTTTGTACAATTAAAATTAATTATTTCTGAATGATTTTTAAAATGTATTTCTCCAGTAATATAATAATGATTTTTGATATAGTTGTTTTGTATATAGAAAAAAAATGTTGGAGCATTTTCATGTATAAAATAACATTTTCATAAAAAAATTTTGAGCAACACAATATTTCGCCAATGTGGGTATTAGCAACGAAAACTTTATTAAAGTGAAGGTATACGTTTTTTCTTTTTTTTCTTAAGTCTTACAAGTATTTTTTGTTTTAATGAGGGAGAATCTAGATGCATCCATATGTGTTTTTTATGAGAATGATTATGATGAACGATGTATGAGTATGAGTCTCTTTTCTCCTACACAATTTATACATTGATTTTTTATAAGAATAATTATTTGTAAATTAAGGAAAACCTAGTTTATAAGCCAAATATATTAATAATGAGAAAATGGAAAGACATTACTGTCATACCATCTTCATACACAAATAGCTTTGAGGCAAATAAATGGATTTATAAATTCTCATTTACTATTCTTATTAGTAATATTATAAATTACAAAAAAATTTTGATAATTTATAATTTTTTAAAAATTAATGAAAATTAATTGAAATCATTTATACAATGTTTATTTAATAAAATATTATTTGTTATGTCATTCATATTGTCATAATAAAATAAAGACAAATGGAATAAAAAATTTTAATTTGAATAAAATTTTGTTAAATTTATTACACATCTACATATTCTTATGAAGTAATAACGAGAGTAAAATTTTTTTACTGTGTGAAAAATGAATTAAAAAGATTGTAGTTTTATTTTGTATTAAATTTTGATTCAAACAAATTACATACTTTACTAAAGAAAAAAATCTAACTGTTAAAACAAAATTATATAAACTTTATAATTGAAAAATAAACATCTAACTATATTGATGGTAAAAAATATAAATCTTCAATATTCTTTCACGTATTTCATTGGTGAGTTAACATAATATTTTATAACATTACATTTAAAATTGCAATTCTACTATATACATATTACATACATGATATACAATATGTAATATACCAAATACAATATACATAAAAATATGCAATTTAATTGGGAATTCATATGTAGCTCTTAAATTTATTGTCTTCTGTAATATATAAGATAACAAATTATTAACTATTAAAAAGTAATTAAGAAATTTTTAAATATACAAGAATTTTTCATATATATATTTATAAATTAAAACTTCCCTTAATTGTTATAATTTTTTTTTTTAAAATAACAAATAAAGGTATAATGAATAAGAATTTTTTCTATAAATTATATTTAAGTATGTGAAAATAACAATATATAAATAAATAAATAAAAAATTTGGTAAAAATAAATTTTAAGCAGTAGATAGTTTAAAATTTTTATATTTTATAAACAAATATGATAAAATTTAAGTTTACATTATATTAAAAGTGTACAACTATTTTATTTTTCCATGAAGCAATATTATAACTGTGTGTACATAAACTAGATTTAAAATTACACCGTTAAAAACATTATAATATAAATAATCTTAATAGAGAATTACATAAGTTTGTATTTCAAATACTTGAATACCTAAAAATAAGACGAATTATATACATTTGTACAAACGGATATTTTATTTTATAATTACAATTTATAAATGATTATGTAAAAATTTATTTTCACGATAAGTGTGAATATTTCCTTGTAAAGAATATTATAATAGTATAATTAATATAATATAAAAACGTGTTTTAGAAAAACTATATTTTAACTATATCAGATTTTATCATGCACTGATTTATAAACATAAGAAGTATTTTGTTCGACTTTTGCTTGAAGGTCTCGTGTGTCTCTTAATAGTATTTTATTGTTCAAAAAGTACGTTACAACATTCGAGCGAATTCATAGTTGGCAAATGAGCCGCAAGTACTTTGATCTCGATTAGAATTCCCGACTGTCGTCTTTTGGGCCTATGTATGACCTTTTTTACGACCCATTATCTAGGACTAGAACTACCAATGTAGTCTTTCTTTCCATCGCGTCTTATTCAAAAACAAAGGGAAAATCAACATCGTTATAAAAATTCTAAGAACACCAAAAACGTTGACCATCCCGCGTGGCTTTATTCGAATAGTCCCACCGGGAAGGTAAACACAAGCATTGACGCCTTATTTATTGCACAGCCGAGCATTTCACAGGATTTAGCAGTCTGAGAATTGTCCGTTGTTTAATAAGACCCTGCCCAGGGTCCACCCTAATTATTGAACTGTACCAATCATAATACAATAACAATTGAGATCCAATGACTGAAACTTCCCACTCCCAAGGATACTAAGATGACACACCCTCGCAAGGAAGCAGAGCGATGTATATAAATTAGATTGCATGACTCATGCCAGTCAGAACTCTCAATCTCATTAACAGTCTCCAGATACAATTATACAAGGCAATGATCATAATTATAATTACAAAGAGTTTCTCGAATAGAAGTATTTGGCTACAATAAGAAAAGAAGCTTCAATCCGACACTGATAAAAAATACTACATCAATTACCAGTATTGTAACAAGCTCAGTTCTAAACGTTTGACGTTCAATTTACGACTGATCGTTGATTAGACTTGGAACAACAAGCAACTCGCGAGTAATCGCCACTCCCCTCTGCGATCTGGATCAGAATAGCAACGGCGAATTAGCGACCAAATAAAAACGACTGAAGCCCGAGAAACAACGGTATTCAATTCACGACTGAACACCTCCTCCATTCACAGCCTGCATCAGCACATACCCAGTAAATAGCAACAAAGACAACGACGTGGACAAACCTGCCTAGAAAGCCCAATATATCTACAAGGCAAATAGCACTTGCAGAATTCATCTAATTTAACACGTGATGGCTAGGAAGCAGTCAACTCTCAAGGAAACAACAACATTCTATTCTCTATTTATTATCAATAAAGGCATTTCACAGTATTACAATCAACTTCAACGTCTTCCTGTCTCTCTCTACCCTATTACTCTCCTTTGCCATCTTGAGAAGACTTCACACTCGAAATAATTTCCGAACATCATTCATAAAGATGATGAAATAAAGTTTTTAGAGCTTGTAAAATATTTTAATATAAGTAAATTTTTCTATGTCATTTATTTCTCATATAATTCTAAAAAAAAAAAATAAAGCTTTTAATTAATGTATGTTGAGGAATATTTAAAGAATTAAATATTATCAATTAATAATTTTTAGGTATTTTTTATTATATTTTTATATTTTTTTAAGTACATTTTTAAGTGTATAGATTTTTAATGTTAATTTATAATTAAAAAATACTTCAACCAATTATTTAAAAAAAATTGCCTTATAGATGAAATAATATTAACTCGATGCTACCATTTTCGGAAAATAGTTCTATAGATTTTCACTATTTTTTAAAATAAAATAAAGCAGCTTTCTATTCAATCTTATACAAAATATTTCAAAAACAGCCAAATTATTGTGAGAACCTGAAATATCTATACGTACATAATACATTATATTCCATGCTTTCATGTAATAAACTTTATTTCAATACTGATTTTATGCGTACCATTAAAAAATATTAAAAGTCTTAGTTTATCAAATAAATTTAAAATAGAAAGATTAGTTTTATATTTTTTTCAATATTAATTATGTTTTATATAAGTAAATAATGTAATTATTTGATATCAAACTCAAAGTATTTTAATATTTATAAAATATTTATAAATAAATTTAATAGTTATAAAATAAAAAGTTCTGTTACATGCAAATATTGTTTTGTAATAAACAGAAATAATCATAAATCATTTTTAATATGTTTAATTTTTAATAAAATTAATTTTATCACGTATAATTTATATTTTATTACATCTCATGTATGTGTTTATTTTCGAAACTAATAGATATATAACTATTTTTAAAACTTTTTTTCTATAATCGATTCAATATGTATGCTTCAGCTACAATTCCAGTTAGTAGTCTTTTGAAAATTTTGAGAATAGTAGAACAAATTTTAATGAAAATTTAAATGAAACGCACAATGCTGTGTTGTTTTCCTGCAGAATAAAAAATAATATATTAATTGAATATACTTATTCATGGACTCGATTAAATAATTATTTTATGAAATTAATATTTTATAAAACTGCCTAATTTTTAAGATGCTAATTAAAAAATTTAAATATTATTCTATTATAAAGATTTTATTATAAATTATTTATCAATTATAATTTTCGTTAAAAAAAATGTCGAAATCTACTTAGTTATCATTTGGTATTTAATTTTTGTATTATGCAATAGCTTCTGCATAATTTTATAAATTTTGAAATTTTTTATTTTTATATAAATTTATATATACTATATAATTGAAAAATAAAAAAAAATTTATTTCTATATAATATCGTTTAGAATAAAAAGTATGCCTGAATATATTTGGATAGATTCAAGTAAGAAACAAGCATATAATAAATACTTTTGCGAAGACTAATGATGTTAATAATATATTATACTGTAGAAGCGCAATCAGTGATGCAAAACTTGGTTACATGCGAGGAAGATTAAATGTATTTACCAATATATCAAATGCAAATGCACCATTGAGGGGGATAGTATAGAATAAATAACAAATTAGTTCATCATCAAAGTTAATCTTGAAAACGGTCTTAAAATATCTAATGAAAATAGAATGTGAAATTCAGGGAGACTTTATTTCATATTGAAAGTAAGAAAAAAACTGATCAGTTGATGCAATCTATAGGCTAAGTGAAATAAGATGTTTTGTAATAACATTAATAAAATATTTATATTATAATGTAGTATTTTTAACTGATTACTGGTTGGAATCATTTTCATATTCGATGTCTTTGTACTGTAGGTTTGTATTGATTGATCGATACGTAATGAAAAAAATACGATCATAATCACAGTAATAGATTCCCGAACTTTAAGAAAAAAAATTTATTTAATTACAACGCTTCGTTGCCGTATTTGTTAGCAACTGAAATTAATTGCAATTAACTGAAATCAGTTGGTAAATATAAAGTGCCGTTGGCGGAAGTTTATTTTTCATTTTATAAACTAATCAAATTTACATACGAAGAGAATTTGTTTGATTTTTGGAAATCAAAAATTAATCTGATTATTAATATAAATAATTTTCTGCAAGGTAGAAATTCCGTATAAGCTGTAGCAGAAAAAATATTGTCCTGTTTAATCTACATAAGTGACTATTCAAGTTCCAATGAAATATACAGAAGAAAATTATAGAAAGTTTATAAGGTAGCCAATAAAATAAAAATGTTAACTATTTATCAAGCGTTAAAATGTTAATACTATTAATTATTGTCTAATATAACAGATATTTGCAAAATATTAAAATCAATTATTTTTATTATTGAAAAATAAAATTAAGTATTAGCATTTACTTTGGTTTTTTAATTATCATATTCACATGACCATTAAATAAAAATTTAAATTTTTATTTTAAACATTTATAATGTCTGTATTATTGGATTTATATTATATTCAGTATTAAATATTCGATGCAATTTAAATTGAAGTATTGTATATTTAAAATAAAATAAAATATGCTTTTAATAAATAAAAGTGTTGGTTGACATAGTTAAGTAAAAAAATTATTTAGCTGATATTATCATCTTTCTCCGCAAGTCTTATCTAAAATAGTTCATTTAGTATAAATAAAATAAGCTCATTTATTAAAAAAAAAAAAGGTTATATATATAATATATTGTTTTGTATTTTTAAAAATAATATGTGATAAAGTGCATAAAATATTTTGATGTTTTACAATTTGTGTTTATGATTATATTATACTTTTATTATTAGTTCAATAATTAAATATTTGTTTAAAGCATTAACAAATAAAAATATTAAAATATTGGATACTATTTTTACACAAAAGTAGTACATGATAATTAATCATTTTAGTAAGGCATATTATCATATTATGTAAGAATATAATAATTAATTCCCATAAATATAAGTGCCAGGAATTAAAGAGCCACTTTATTAGAATTAATCTTTTATACTTATTAATAATTAAATGTCCACGATGAGATGATGTTAATAACGACTATGTATTACTAACTTAGGCACTTTCAGCAAGTCACATACAGAGTTGAAATGCAACTGATTTACGTCCTTGAATGCTAAAACTCTTTATTCCGATTATCAATCTCATTTAACTGCCATAGAGAAAGTGCTAATCAGTATTTATAGTTTTTAATTAAATTTTCTTAATCTTAAAAACTTATTGTTCTAAACATTCATCGAAGTTGTAGATACTAAAGTAATTGAAATTTATAAAATGTCTTAGTGATTTTTACATAGAAGCCCATTTTATTTCAAAATACAAATAATTAGACTTTTTATTATTTTCAAAGATTTAATTCTTTGATTATTTATTGTGAGTTTAGAATATAACATTTTATTAAGAAAGCAAGAGTAAGTATTACAAAATTATAATACAGTGATTTTTATACTTTTTATTATATTAAAGTCAGCAATATTTATAAAACACCTTCATTTTTAAAATGATTTTAATTTTTTCATAATAAAATTGATGTCATCAACGTTAAATTAATAAATAAAAGTTGATAAATTTTAAATTATAATTTTTTATTGGTGAATGGAAATAACATAAATAACATATTGTTAATTAAAATAAGTTCCGCTTTATTTGCATTTATCTATTTTTTAAATCTCAATTAGTAATATTAAATACATAAAATATTTATCTCATTCATTTTAATTATTATATAAGTATAGGAAATTCAACTTTACTTTGCCTCATTATAAGTAAGAAGTTATAAAAGGATAATTTATATTGATATTTATTTCAAATTAATGGAAAGAAATTACTGTTAAACAATTTATTGACAAACATTTAATGAAATTTTTGTGTAAGGCTTATAAAAAGCCTAAAAAAAACAAAACAATAATTTTTTTTTACATTAGATATTAAATGAAACTCTAATACTATGTCACTGTAACATAAAAATAAGTATATAAAAATACGTAACTATGCTATTTTGTTTATATGATTTTCAATAGCAAATCGAATTATTTATAAAATAAATTAAATTTCATTCTATAATTGCAAAGTAAAAGAAAAAATTTTATTGGATTGAAATTAATAGTACCTATATATTATACGTATATAAATTTTATTTTAACTACAACTGTGATACAAATTTTGCGAAAAACTATTAAATGTCATTTAATAAAAGTATACAGTACCCATTTAATGATAAAAAATCATTGCAATTATAATATACAAAAATATACCAAACCTAGAAAAACTTTGCCTAACATAAAAAAACATTGCAAATAAAAAAAATTACTTTCATTTCATCCCAACTATACTTAATTTAAAATGTTTATATTAAAATATATAAATATTTTGATGATGCGTTAATTTTTTTATTAATTGTAATAAATTTTATTATAATTATAAAATAATATAAATAATCAAAATAAACTCTTTATCCATTCTATATAAAACAGATCTGTTCCTATTACAATATCATCTGCGTGTGAGTGTCTGCACGCGCACGCGCGCGCGTTGTATATGTGTTGTAATGTGTGAAATTATTTTAAAATAAAAAAAAATTATTAATTTATCTATACATAGGCTTGCTCTTTAACAAATATAATTTTTAATAACTTTGTAATTTAAATATTTCACGTTTTTATCAACATCATAAGCGATAAATAATATAACGAGTAATAATAAAAAATAATTCTTTTTCTTTAAATGGAAAAATATATTTTCTACAATTGCTCACAATGTTTTAAAAAGTTTAAAAAGTAAATTTTAATGGTTTGACGTTTTAAATTCGTTGAAAAGTAAAATGAACGCTTTAAGTCATATTTACATTATTAAATTGAAAATAAATTTACAATTGAATCCAAAAACCTTATATGTACTAAATTTAAACCCTGAATTTATTTCAGGCGCATACGTATAAATCAAGCATACTCATGTACGCAATAGTTTTACAGTTCATTATTCATACAAGAGGCATGTGCGATGCTTAAACGCAACAGACACGCATATGAATAATTTATGCTTTATCGACCAATTGCCTCCAAAATATAGCATTCGAAAGTTATTTCGCATTATTCCACAAACACTATGAAATATTGACACATTATTTCTCTTAATATTCAACGGTAAAAAAAAAGGTTTCGTGAAAACTGAATTCACAAGTAATTGCTTATCGACCACTTGGAAGTAAAATTGGCAAAGCTTATGAAGGTTTGGTAACGCTAACCCGGTACACTTATTTATTATTATTATTGTTGTTGTTGTTACTGGTGCTGCTATTTGTTGTTGTTATTGTTGTTGTTGTTGTTGTTGTTGTTGTTGTTGTTGTCGACGTCGTTGTTGTTATATACATTAGGGTTGAGCCCTTTTAGTGTGACACACAATGGAAGTGATTCCTGTCGAATGGCGAAGGAAGAAGGGAAACCACCGTTGATTCTCAATGTTAAACATGCACTTCCCTTTAGAACATACCTCCGCACTGCTCTGTGAAGTCTTGAATAGGGAATAGCTGCGTAAAAGTGAAACTATTACTTCCTGGAACAGGTGTTGCTCGCGAGGCTGTTCTTGCCAAGCGCCGGGAAATGGTTCTCGAGACTGTGACTAGTGTTATGGGACCGGAGGTCGGCTTTGTAAACAATTTGGCCGCATTTAGAGCACTCGGTGAGGTCGGCCACGTGCAAATCGTCCGCAAACGCCTCGCGCTTGTGTACCTCGAAGAGTTCACGCTGCTTTTCAATGTCCGGGAGCAATGCCAGGAGTTCCGGAAACAGCCACTTGAATGATTCCGTGCCCATCATCGTACGGCATTGCCTGATGCAAATATAATTGTTATATTATTCGTTGGTGATAGCGCACAAATTTACAATCGACATTCACAGCTCTCTCTTACTTAGTATTTATGTAGGACATACACGACTAATTTTATCTCTTATTAGCCCTGCCAAATTATGAAATTAATTGTTCTACGTTACGCGCATGATATAACGCGTTTGTGTGTGCTAATAAAATATGTGTATATAACAATTGCTAATATTTTAATTATCGAATAAAAAACTGTTTTTTATTTTTTATTTTTAACAAAACCGTAAGAACGTAGAAAAGAAAATTCCCATATAGACTTATAATTTATTAAAAATATATAAATAAAAAATTATGCAAATAGATGTTCATCAATTTTTCTCTAAGATCCTGTGTATTAAATGCTGTTCATAATACATTAGGCTTACGTAATTTAAAAGTATTTATCAGGAAGAGCTGTTAATGTAACAAGTTTCTATATAAAAATCTCATTAAACAATAATCGTTTCTTTTCATATGTACGTGCATTTTATTTGATTTTCTTAATTGTATTATTTAGCCGTAATGTGCTTTTTAGCATTGCAATTAAATTAATAATTTTCATCTCAGATGTTTTTTCTCCTGTGCTTCGTAAAAGTTTCAAATAAATAAATTTAAATCCACGTTTAAATGAAGGATCTCCGTATTCGAAGTTTTCAAAATTTGATGAAGTTTCCATATTAAAATCAATTATCAAGAAAAAGTTTGTATATTTCAAAAGAGTTATCAAAACTTTTCACCCATCGACAGACGTTTAATCGACCCACATAATTCTCGTAAAAAAAATTCTCGAAAATCTATCCCTCTTTAGATCAAAATTAAAAATTCCCTTACATTGATCTGTCTGATCTACTTACATCGCACGCTTATCATTTAATGCCACTGTTTTAAGATTATAAGTAATATTTGAATTAGATATAATCGCAGACGATGTTAAAGCTCACAAGGCTCAGTTTTTGCACCGAGAGCATTAAGATATTGTTAATGTTGGAGCTCGTCGCCTCCGGAATATCCTTACAAAACTCACTCATAATACGTGGCAGCATTGTAAATGCCGCAGCGAAAGAGTCGACTAAGGTAGCGAAAAGCCTTAAAGTCCTCGCTGTCGTCGGGCCCAAAGCAGTCGTTGAACTTGGCGATGAGGTTCTGATTACGACGCTGGAAGTTGTACGGCTGATGATAGGTATAGCAACGCTGCGGTTGATCAGCTTCATCAGGCACAATGGTGTAGCTCTCACCGGAGCTGTTGGTAAAAGTGAGGCCATTGAGGCGGCTGAGGAAGCCTGGGGGCGGCGTCGTCGGTGTCGCCGCAGTCGTCGAGCCGCTGAAGCCTGGAGGTGGACTCGCGAGGCCTGGGGGTCGACTACTAGCTCGGCTTGGAACGGGAAAGTCCTCAGCCCGAGTACCGTCGGTGGTCTTGGTTTCCATGCTAAAATGTGAGCATCGGCCATTAGCCATTCGATCTGAGCTCCCATAAATCTTTATTGACTTTAACACTGTCACTTATCTAATATAAACGCATTCTCAAACTTCGTAATTAAACTTCCTAGAAATGTTAAATTTTGCTTATCTTAATTAATCGTAGATAGGTAATAGATAATCAAGGTTCTTTATAAAGTTTTCAAATACATCATAATATATAATCGAATCAGTAGTTAAAAGACAAAATTGTTTGTTTCTAATTCTTTGAACGAATATAATTTATATTATTGCGATATTTTTACTAATGGTAATAAGCAATTTACTCGCTCAAGCCACTCGCTTATTACAAAGTAATAAATACAACTTCGGTTTAAATAATTGCAAAACCTCATCAGTCGCTTGAATGTAGACAAGACTACGCACAATCGTAAACGAAACATTGTTGTATCACCTTAAGTTGTTGTTCTTCGTATTAAGGTTCTCGATCTTTAATTCGGAGCGCTTGCGTTGTTGTATTGGCATGGATGTGACTATACTCAATTGTTTCGTGTCCTTGGGTGGAGCTATCGGTTCGGGCTTTGTGGTTCCGTCGTGGCTTGTTGATTCGTTGTTTATAAAGCTCGTCTGCTGCTGCTGTTGTTTTATTTTTTTCTTTTTGGCTTTGCCTTTTGTAGCGTCCGCCGTTATTGTTGACGATCTGTCGTTCGAGTCCGTTGCATGAACCTATTTGCCGATGATTATTTTCATGTAAACAGCGTACTTGTTTCGATTGAAAATGCGTTAAAGCAGTCGCGAATGTTTGGGGACTCATTGGAGACTGCAACTGACTAGGTCTTATGATTCTATCACAATTGCAACCAATAGATTTCTTTGTTGCTTACCAATAAACAATTATCTTCGAAGAGCAAATTGTTGACATCTAGAGCTCTATGTAACTCAAATCAAATTGATATAATCGTAATCGACACAAATACCTATTGAGTTCTAATATAAGTTCTATACAAGAAATCGATGGCTAACTTTTATTTAGCTGACATCAACAAAATAAGCTACTTGAAAGAAAAAAAAAGAATATATTGATATGTATAATTATGATATTTGACAGACCAATGATTTAAGCTCCATGAAAAACAATGACGGTTTACTGTAAAAAGTGTCAAATACATTTCATTATTATTGTGTCATTAAATTATAAGATATTGAAAAATTATAGTTTTAACAAGTACAAAAAAACATTTGTTGCACTTGATAAAACATAATTGAAAATAAATAAAAATGCACTTATTTTAGGAAAAAAGATTTTAGATTTTTATAAGAGATTTTGTTCGAAAGTATTAGTTGCATGAAATGCATATATTATTCATACACGCGCTATACATTATAATAATTAAAAGATAAAAATAAACAACATCTAATTATTTCTCTACAACACTTTCACTGCTGCAATTAAAATTACTGAGTATTAATATGCTGAGTTGTCGAATAAAAAGTGTCTAGTCTTCTCTCAAAACTCCTTAAAAGTATTTGTAAATTTCTTAAATATTCTCTTAAATTGCTCATAAACGTCGCTACGAGATAGAACAAATTCCAAGATTATCGCTAGGAACAACTGGCTGATATACTCACCTGTACCCAGGGGGCGGGGGAGCCGTTTGTTATCGTCGCTTTGCCCTTGCCTTGGCCCTTGGCCGGTTTCGTCAAGCTGGGGTAGTTCTGGCCAGAGCTTACAGGAGGAGGTGTGGTCGCGAGCGGGGGTGTTGTAACGTTTTTGACTCGGCTCGTAGGCTTGACACATGTGATCTTCGTCCAGGTTTGCGTAGAGGGGCCCGCGCCACCTTGTCCCAAAGCCGGAAAGTCTGAATCACGGGAAGGACCGGGGTTTATGCGTAGGCTGGAGCTTCCGCTCAGGCGCGTCATCACCATGCCGTTTGGCCTGTAAACATTTTTGCCATCCTCACATTTCTTCGATGACTTAAAGTCTACCTTCCAGGGTAGCCTTCTAGGACACTGGAGGAGCTAAGGCTGCGTTCGTTGACTTTTATTAAAAATCGCCGATTCCTTATATTTGCTAATTTACTCTATCTAAACGTAAATGGGCGAAAATATAAAAAATAAACAGCTTCAAACGATATTCATATGGGCATTAGTAACTGAGATAACAAATGCCGTCTTTATTCTTCGTCACGAACTACAAGGCACAAGAGCACAACCGATCTTCCAGAGGAAAATGTCCGCTCCCTAACTCACCTGTGATTAACATGGATGGAGAGATTGGGCGCGGTGGTGCCCTGCTTTTTGGAAGCCGAACTCGCGACCTTATTCCTGCTCGATAAGCTGAAGTTGAGTGTTTTGGATAGACTCGGCGGGGGTGCGGCCGCGGACTCGGGCCCCAATGCCGGGAAGTTCTCGTTGTAGTTGCCCTTGCGCAAGGTGCTGCATATGGTGTGGTTACTTCGAGTTTTGGATTGGCCGGAGCCCGGCACCGGGGCCGGCGACGACCCGGCGTTACCCAACCGCGGGAACTCCTGAGTCGACTGCACGTCTACAAGGGGCTGCCGGGCGAATACTGGCTCTTCCACCGTCGGCTCTACCTCAGGTTGTTGGTGAGGCTGCGGGTGATGGTGATAGTGTTGATGGTGGCCGCCGTAGTCCCGTGAGCCCCTATTTGCGCCTGCCAAGTCGATATGCGTGCACGTTAGAGGAAAATAGTAATTAGGTAATAGTAATGAGGGCTTGGCTCAATTCGCCTAGATGGCAGGCATTCGAGGAGCTTTTATTTTCTAATTCTCATATTCTTAATTGAGAAATTGATAGTAACTTAGTAAGAGAGCTGCATTTCCAATGAACGTGATAAGACATTGGAGTACTGATGTGATGGCGGAAAGACTAACTTTAACTCTAACGTTCGCTTTACGTTTGCTTCCAATAAACGGAACTAAAGCAATGATTCTATTGGGTTTTGTTATTACCAATTACAAGTAATTAAAAAACTTGTCTACAAACGACAGATGAAATATTTCGCTCTCGGCTTAATACATAAAATTTAATACGATCCGTACAAGTATATCGAATCGACAATTCTGTTTATTGAATAAGACTCGAATTTATCTTCCTATAAGACATGGTGCGTTTGATGCGTTTCATCGAACCTTTACGTTTCTTATTATAGCCTCTCTTTCGCATAATGCACATATAACAATACATCAGCAGCCACGGAAGTGCACGAAAGAGCACGGGGCAAATCATAGTACGACCAGTTAAAATCCTTGATATCCTCGGTTATTACAGATAAAATAAACAGTATATACCTGGCGGTCCCCTCCTGCCCCTGAGATCACCACGGGGTGCGAGCGTGAATTCGAGCTCGAGGGTGCGTGCCTGCTTGGCCGCGGCCTTGCCCAGGTGTTTTCCATGTACGGTAGCCTTGTGGGCCTTGAGATCGATGTCGGTGCGGAAGACGCCGGTGAACTGCTCGTTGGCGCAGTCGCCCTCCTCGCAAAGGTGGTGCTCCGTTTGAAAGTGCTTGCGAAGGTAATCGTAGGAATTGTAGTACTGGTGGAGGCCATCCGCGTCGCAGAAGTGGCAAAAGAGGTGGTCGCGCCTGAGGTGTCTATACAGCTCGTCGATGTCCATGTAACGTTGATCGCAAAACTCGCATAGGGGATGGCCCTTGTGGCTCTTGTCATCCAGGTCGCCTTTGCGTTGATGCCGCGACAGTTCTACCCCCGTATAGCAACGGCGTTCGTACGAGAAGATCTATATGGGGAAACAGCGTACTACGATTATTTCCTATGGATGCTTCTTTCTCCGTGTAATTTTTTCATTTTTCTAATTCCTTTAATTGCAATTCTTTCCTTCGACATTTCCCATAAAAAAGCATAAAAATATTTAAGAAGAAATATTGCACCGAATATAATTAAATGGAACGGAACCGCGACTACGAAGAACAATTCATTATGTAATGCATCTAACGTTTGTGCAGTCAATCAAGAATAACATTACGTTATAAAGAATAGATCAAATAAATAGACGATAAATAATGTTTGAACGAAAATAGTTTAATAAAAAAAATGTTTTCGATTAACACTTAGGAGAAAAATTACAAAAAAAAAGTTTAATTAATTTTCATTTATTGAGTTAAAATGATTCGTGAAAATCTATTTTAAAGAAATTAATTTTTTATTATTCAAACAGCATTTCATATTATAAATTTAAATTTATATTCACATATTACATATAAATATCCAAGGTTCTCTCTAGAAAGAAAAACTTTTGGCGCTAAATACAAGTGTATATCTATGTGCACGTATGTATATATCTATATATAAATTCTTAGAATTATTTATTTGGCAGCAAAAAAATTAAACATCGTATGCAAAAACTCATTTTCCCAAAATAAATTTTATTTGCTTTCATATAAAATCAATAATTTGCAAACACTTGAGTATATATGAAAAGTATGAAGTTATATCAATTAACTCCGACAAATATGTTTTCAACAAAAAATAACAAATAAATTTTATATAATTTTAGAATTTTCAATGTTATTCTTATATTATATATATGTTACACCATACCAATGGTACTTTTATTAAAGTTGATTTTGATATATAAATATATTTTTTCTTTATAATTGAGCTATAAAAAGAATTTCTTATACGACGAAAATAATTACCTAATCTGCGTAATTAATACACATTAAGTAATAAAAGTTTTAACTATTTCCCAAACTGAATTTCAATTTTTAATTAATAAAAAATATTCAAAGAGACATTAATTAAAACTTGAAGGTTGTAAACGTTCAAGAATCAAGGATTAAAACTTTTTATAAAAAAAGTATTAATTTATAAAGATTTATAATTATAAATAGTGTAAATACGAAATTCCTAAATACAATTGACTAAACTCGTTTTTTTTAGATCAATTCAATTCAAATGTTTTTTTCAATACCGTAATTTTTATTAAAATATTTATTTTATAACACTATCCATTAGGAAATAAAAGACTTATCGATGCAGTTTCTTAACACAATATAAACTTAATAGAAATGAGTAATAGTAAAAATATGTAAATACATTGTGAAATATATTTTAATTTTGTAACACAATATAAATTTACAAATGTACCAGTGCAATAAGCAAATTTCATATTCAATTTATTTGTACTTATAATATACAAATTATATTAAAAATTGTTTCCAAACATTATATATATATTTTTTATTTAAAAAAAATATATTATTCAAAATTTAATCAACCCTATTTTTATTTATTTCTGAATAATAAGAAATAATTTTTAAAAGTAATATTGACAGATCTGAAAAATTACTAAATACAAAATTGTAAAATTGATATTAATGTTCACTTTTTTAATTAACTAATTTATCCCATTTAGTCAATGATAAACAAAATTTAAAAAACCTTACAGTTAAACGATCTAATTAAATTAATATAATTAAAAATCTATCGACAAATAAAGAAGGTCTTTATAACTATAGAATTTATTATTTTTAATATTTTGTTATTTGTTTGATAAATGGATGATTCGTCAGTTGACAATTGTAATATTTCTAATAATACATAGCATCTTAAAATATACACAAATACATTTATTTTCTTTTGGCATTGTATTATTCTATTCTGAAAATATAAATAAAAAAACAAGATTGCATATTTACTTTTCTCTCATGCCATTTTTTCTAAATTCTACAAGATCATAATTTTTTTTAGATTTCTATTAATTATTCAAAACTTTTATATACTATTAAATTATGTATACTATATTGTTAATATAAAACTATTCATTTGTGTATGTAATGTTTTAGATTATCTCTTCGAAATTTATAATTTTTACAAATTTTTACAAATTCATTTCATAAAAGCCAATGTATTAAATTATGAAAATAAATTATTCATAAGATTTTTCAGTAGTATTATTTGAATCAAACAAGTATATCTATATATTAAATATGTGATATATTTATATTTAAATATGCAATTGATTTTATTATAAATAATCTTAATAAACTCGTAATCCATCCTATATGAAACAGATTTGTTCTTATTGTAATATTATGAGTGTGTACACAAACAGGTATAAAAATATGCAAGTATACTTTTAATTTCAGAAACAAATAATTCAATTAATTTATACAAGAACATACTTTTTTAAATAATTTATTTCAGAACCCTCTGTATTATATATGTTAATTATATTTTTAAATTTTATACATTATCCATAAGTAGCTACCAGATTCATTTAAATCTACTGAGTTAATTTATGATAGACTTTATAAAATTCATAGTCACTATTCAACATGATAACTTATTTATATAAACCAAATTTTTCAATAAAAAAATTGTCTATAACAAAATAAATATCAAGAACAAATCATCTATCCAGTAGCTGCTTTTGAATCATCTGCAATTAAAAATTTATTTTTTGAAATTTCATTTTTAACAATACATTCTTATTTAGATAATTCGATTTTCCTAAGCAATAAAAAATTATTTAATTGATTAAATATTTATTAATTCAAAGGAATCTATGTTTGAATTCACGTTGAAAATTTTTAATTGAAACATACTATGTTAAACACATTAATAGATATAGTATTATTTTAGTTACTCATTATAACCTGTATGAACTTAAATAATAATTGATAAATAATTTTTGAATAATTACTTTGAGATTATCGGTGCAGAGTTCGCAGTAATGTAAATCATGCTTCTTTTTCATGTGATCCTTAAGATTGTTAAATGAACTGAAGACTTGATTGGCACAAATAGTACACGTATGTGCCAATAATTTGATAAGTCGTTCTTGAATTTCATGACTGTCAAAGTAAATATTATACTTTGTATCCAATAAATTTCCCTTCTTTAAGAAACGAAAAGGCTTGATCTCTTTTGTAAATACTACCTTTGGCAGGTCCTGCCTACATATGGGACATTCATTTTGTTGACATAATACTCGCATACGTGTACTGCACTCAAAGCAGACAGGATGCTCACACATGCCAATACTATAATACTCAACATTTTTGTAACAAACAATACAGGTATTGCTGCAGTTATTGGTATTATCATTGGATACTGACATATTTGTTACTTTTAACTTACTGATATTATTGAACACTTAGTAGTATCTAAGAAGAAAAAAAGCAAATGTTAACTTATATTAATAAATCGTTTAAAAGAATAAGAACATATAAGTTTTATTTCAATTGAATATTTTATTATGATACTTGCTAATTATTTTAATATAATTAGAACTAAATAAAATATTAATGCTTTATACTGAAAATGTAAGATATAAATTTTTATAAAATGAAGGTAAAAGGTTAACAAATTTTTTTTTCAAATTAAACATTCTTCAGTTATATACTTTTACAATACAATACCGTACAATACTTTTAAAATAACTTTATATCTAAAATAGATATTTGACATTATAGGATATATTAAAATTCTTACATAATTATATGAAAATAAACTGTGATTACAATTACAATGAATAATCAAATATTAAATAAACATAATATACGAGTACTGCAAAATAGTCTTTATAATAACTTGCCTTTCGGTCTTAAACTCTTAATCCACCAGATGTTCCTGTATATCTTAGCTGTCGAAGACGATTTTTGAAGCCAGTAAGTACTTAGAATTCAATCTTTAAAAACTAGGAACCACTGAGTACCAAAATAGATTAATTGTCAAGGATCTAAAAAATAATGATGAATATGAAAAACGTAAAACTGGCAACAAATAAATGTACTAGACAAAGATAGGTGCAATAAAAAACATATACATAAGTTGAGGAAGTATATTATACATAGTGGTGAAATAGATGAAGAGAGAGCGCGAGAGAGAGAGAGAGAGAGAGAGAGAGAGAGAGAGAGAGAGAGTGCGTGAAAAGAGGAAGGGTGTGTGCGAGAGAGAGAGCGCGCGCGAGAGAGAGAGAGAGAGAGAGAGAGAGGTAGCGAGAGCGAGAAATAGAGGTTACCGATCTGCTGAAAATGTGCGAACGGCAGCTGTTTGTCCACGAGTTTTCGTCACAACGATATGGTACTAACACACTACAATATTTGTTACTTGTATGATTCGTCTGTCACCTTTTTCTTTTTTCTTAATATTGCATGGGTCACTTGAAGTTTATAAGACACCGGGACCTTGACAGTATACGACTATGAAAGAAAAAACGAGAGCGCGAACGTGCCTGGATGAGAAATGAATTTATTTTCTTCAAATGTATTACCGACCGAGTCATCTATCCATTTATCGTTGATAAAATAGATCACTAGTTTTCGTAGCTTGGTTGCTTGTACGTTTGGACTTGTTTTGTAAATGAAGATTTTCAATAAATGATTAAACTATATATATCATGTTTGTACAATAATAATAATAATAATAATAATAATAATAATAATAATAATAAGATAATTTTACGCGGTCTTATTGTAACAGATACATAAAAATATTGATAGTATTATATTCAATAATTAATTTCTCAATATTTTCAATGCCGCTAGAATTCTCAGTCTGTAACCTGTTGCAGAAGGTAAGATACTGAAAATTAAAGCAAATAAATTGATATACATTGTAATTTTTTCATTCTCTGTTTATTGTAATTACAATATCTAGTATGTAGATACGTAATAATAATAATGAAAATGTACATCTAACGGTTTCTCCTAATATTAACCTCAAAAATGCCACATTGGCGACGCATCACGGCATCGGCGGCGTCGACATCAACCAAAAATTTCCGATACTAACGTCACGACGCCATCTTTTGTAATCTAGTTGAGCGCGTGTACGTGTTTGCGCAAGTGTGCGTTGATTGGCTCATCCGCAAAAAAAAGAGACATCGTCGACGAGTTTTCGTTCCTGTCGTGTCCAAGTGCAAAGGTCGTTGCGGCAATTTTTCGCCTTTTTCATCTCATTATTTTCCCGCGGCCAAGAAACTTAACAAATACAATCGTAAGGCTTCTCAAAGAGCTTCGGGGCTCTTTGTCTCTTCTCTTTACGCTCGAGCGCGCAAACCTTTCTTAGGATGTGTGTATAATATGCAACGAGGCTTCCGAAGAGAACTTGGAAACATACTCGCTGATGAGCATTTCGAGCCCAATGTGTAACGTGAGTCTCATTCATTTACGGCTGTTCATTTTTCTTGCTCATCTTTTAGATTGACTTTAAAAAGTCGTTAAAACGTTAGGCGTGCCTGAAAAATGGTCGACAGATTTTAGAGTCTATTTCTAGTTAACTCGTTTTCAGTACAGTTACTGTGATTTGCTTTCAGATAATGATTTCTTATATAGTGGTTGTTATGCATTTGGTAATCGTTTTGCGACAATGAAATTTTAACGCAGACGAGTATATTATATTGTTTATATTACAATACATAAATATTTAGAAAAAAATCATTCCGATATATTTTCTATTGTTAAAATATAACGTAACATTAGAATAAAACTTAATTTAGTTTTGTAAATGTGTTTGATAAATGCAAAAATCTTCACATGCAAATAAACTAGTATGATGTATTGAAATATTAAAAGTAAATGCAATTGATATTTGCGTATATGCAGAATACCGTTTATATATATTAATTTATTGAAAAATTGTTTTTAAATAAACATGAGATAAAATAAATATTTAACTTTTTAGAAGAAAAAAGAAAATATATATATATATATATATGTATATGTATGTGCGTATATAGTACAAGACTTTAAATATTTTTATTATAATTTTAAGTTGAAAAATATTTTCATCTATAAGTCATATTTATAACAAAAATTTTAATACTAATATTAGTATGTGTATTTATTAGTTCCTTTTTATATGAAGTTTTATCCTTATCTTTCGCAATACTTGGATTTTGATATTTTATAATTTTAGTTCACATTTTTATTTACTTATAAGAATTTAGTTTTTATATCTATTAAATTAATAAAAATTGTATATAAACCTTAATACTAATTAAAATATACTCTATATATCTAATATAAAATAATATTTATTCAAATGGTCATTATTTATTTAAATTTATATATATAAATCTAAATTATTAAAATTCATCTATATCAATTATATTTAATTTTGTTTAATTTGCCTAAACAAGTATTTTAAGAATCTAAGGGATATCTTATTATAATATTGAATTATCTATTTACAAAATTCAAATAATATATAAAGTTATTCTTAATATTTTAATAATACATTTAATAATCTAACTTGATCGATTCAAATTAGTAGCAATTAAAGTTATAAAATATGTTCTTTAATTTATATATTCAATATATTTCAATTTATTTTAGATAAATTTGCATCAATAGAGTATAATGATTATAAACGAATATTTTATAAATTATACATTATAAATTATATTATATATAAATTATACGATCAAATGTATTTACTATATATTTGAGTTTATATGTATATATATTTTTATCAAATTAAGTTTACAATAACTTTAAGGTAGAGTTATTAATAAGTTTGACAATAAGTTTCTGAAACTTATTGATTATACCAAAACTTAAATAAAACCTTCATTTTATAAAATTAATATATTTATAAATAGAGGATATAATACCGATGATTATTTATAGAATTTAAAAATACTTATAACAATTTTATATTTAGTCGAATCTTTTCTCAAACTTACAGAAAAGCATTGCGAGCCAAATATGTCAGTACATTATAAGTTTAAGTCCACATTGGACTATGATACAGTTTCATTTGATGGGCTACATATTTCTGTAGCTGATTTAAAAAAAGCTATTTTTCATCAAAAGCGTATTGGCAAAAATACCGACTTTGATTTACAAATTACAAATGCTCAAACAAAAGAAGGTAGGAATATACTATGTAAATTGGAATTTAATAAAAAATTATATGAGATAATTAAAATACTTATCGAGTATCTTTTACTATGAATCTTTTTATTATACAGATGATAATGTTTTAATTGCTAAGAATACTAGCTTGATTATTGCTAGAGTACCGTTAACTGTTCAACCAAAACGCACTTGGGATAGAACTGAAACACCAGCATTTAGCAATTCCAAAGATGAAAGTAATCTTGGGAGATCTGTTGATCTCACCAGATTAGATGGATCAGAGGAGGATAAAATTCGTGCTATGATGACACAATCAACACAAGATTATGATCCTTCAAAGTAAGTACCTTTTTTAAAAAATTAATTGAATCAAGAAAGCATTATAAAAAATTAAAATAACTAAAAAAGCAATAAAACTTTATATATTATTTTTAGTTATATGAAAATTCGTGGTTCCAACCAAACTGGTGAAGTGCCTCCAAATTATCGCTGCTATAAGTGTCATCAGCCAGGACATTGGATTAAAAATTGTCCACTTGGTGTCAATCAAGAACCGATTGAAATTAAAAAGAGTACTGGTATTCCTAGAAGCTTTATGGTTCCTGTTGAAGGACCATCAGTACCTGGTGCAATGATGACCCCTGGTGGAACCTATGCTGTACCTGCTATTGATCAGTAAGTAGTAACAATAGAATAATAATTGTTTTTATTTTAATGGATAAATAATTTTCAGAAGCACTAAATAAAATTAATATTTAAACATGAGAATTCTAGTTCTTACTAAGTTTCATAATTATATCTATATTTTAGTCAAGCTTATAAAGAAGGAAAGAAAGAGAAACCTCCTTTTGCTCAAGATCCTGAACCTGTCATTGAAAAACCAGAAATACCTGAAGATTTGCTTTGTAATATTTGCAAAGATCTTCTAACTGATGCTGTTATGATTCCATGCTGTGGGAATTCATTTTGTGATGAATGTAAGTAGAAAAAATACTGCCAGAAAATGATTACTATAAATTATGACTCGAAAAAAATATATTCTACGAATTAATTATAACTATATATTTTTAACGAGTCATTATATGAGTAAAATACAAATATTTTATAGTAAATAAATATCTTTAATATAAATATAATAAATTATTTTTTAATAAAACATTAAAATAAAATAAATATGTTTTAGTAAATAGGCAAATAAAGATAAAATGATAATCCTTTAGTATATAGATAAAAAAAACTTAAATATTAATCTTTTTACAATATAAAATTTTTATTATTTTAAAATTTTCTAATTATTCTTGAGTACTGTTTCATTTTTTTCAACATATTTATGCTATTGTTTAAATATTTTTAGAAAAACTTGTCCAATTTAAATGGTAATTTGCAACTATCATTTAATCATAACAATAATTTTATTGCATTATGTATATAAATATATATATAAAAAAAATTTTGTGAATTGAAATAAATTAAAATAAAAATGAGAAAATGTTAAAAGATAAAATTAAAAAACAGTATAATTAAAATTTTTAATAATTAATTTTTTAAGTATAATTAAATAGTAAAGAATTAAAAATATAAATATGTTAAAAATTATTATACATACATAATTGATTGTTTAATTTTGCTATAAAAAAAAATTTTTAAATCTTTTAATTTGAACTATATTAATTATTAAAAGAACAATAATCGTTTGTTCATTATAATTTTATAAAGAGTGATTTTCACTCACTAACCATATATTATAAGATTTATTAGCAATTTAAAAAATATAGTATAGTGATTGGTATAGTAAATTGTAATGTCAATATTTTTAATAATCTTGGGAAAGGTAGATATTCCTTGCAAATAAGAACTTCACTTTATTTAGAAATAAAAATTCTTTTCAAGAAAATGAATTACAGTTCAAGTGATCATCGACTAAAGTAATGTTCTTTAAATACTAGTATACAGTAAAACTCAAGATATTTAGTAGATAACACAACATTTCCCATATTTGCCCCCAGGTATCCGTACATTCTTATTGGAGTCAGAAGAGCACGAGTGCCCAGATTGCAGCGAGAAAGATGTCTCGCCCGAATCTCTGATTCCCAATCGATATCTGCGCAATGCTGTGCTCAACTTTAAGAACGAAACGGGCTATGCGAAACGACCAACTTACAAACCATTGGTGAGCCAAAAAATGACACCAACTCTCGTGCTGAGCAACGAGCCCTCAATATCAGAAAAACTGACGGCCTCGCCGACAATGTCGGCAGCAACGCCGACGCAGGCCGGTCCTATCGCCGTCACCGGACGTAACTCTAGTCAAGGCGTGACGAGTGCCGAAACGGAGGTCAAGGAGGCCGATAAACCTATTGGAAAGGCCTCGCCCTCCTACGAGAAAGCGACATTAACTGCTGGTTGGTTCAAATTTTTATTATTTTTTAAATTTCGCCGTCTGTCGAAAGTTAATTTTTCATTTTCATTAATAATGGCTTTCCATTTGTTTGATTACTGTAGCATATGTAATCTTGCTGACATAAGATCTGTGCTAATTATTATTGAAAGTTGCAAAAGATCCGAGTGCTCTGTATTGATGTACCTTTCTATAATTTATTAGGAAGTTGTTATAAATTAAAAGCAGCCGTTTAGAATTTTAATTATTTTTATAATGTTTTAACGATACAATAACGAAATTTGAAACCTATATTAGATTGCATATTAGCTATTTTATTTTATTATTTTTTTTAAATGAATCTGAAGCAGATTGTAAATAAATTTTAAACAATATTGAAAAAAATATGAAATTCTTATTATAATTATTTAGTAAGTAACTTAATTGGTGATATGTAATTGGTGAAAAGCGATTTTATTATATATTTGTATAATTACCAAAAATATGGTTTAAATTACAAATATCAAATTAATTTCTATCAAACGCATCTCAACCAAACATATTTAAATTTTCACGACTTTAACTTTAACTTCAATTTGTAAATAAATTTAGATTATTAATATTATTCATATTCCATATATATTTCAAAGCCAGAAAATGAAATCGTTTTTCTTGTTTTATTTTAATCAATTTTTATTACTTAACAGAGTCAGTTATAGAGTCGGATGTGCATAGTGATATTGTGACAAAATTGATGACTGATGATGAAACGGAAGTGCCACCACCTCCGGGTACAGAGCCACCTCTCTTGTCCAAACGAATATCTGACCAATCATGGAGGGACAGGGACTCCAGTATCGAATTCAGAGAGGACGAATACTGTAAGGACCGATTTTCCAGAGAAAGACGGCGAAGCTTCAGCAGAGATAATCATAGAGAAAGGTATTGATTATTATATTAAGTTGTACTATATTAAGCCTATAATTTATTTTGAATACACTGAATAATATCAATGTATTATTTACATATGCTGGGCGCAGTAATTGAATATAATTGCGAATTCAAAAATGGCCTATGAATATTATTTTTAAAAAATTATATTCTTTTAACAGAAACACGTCATATCATAATAGAATCGAAAATAATATAAGACCGTCAAGTCGACGAAGGTCGCTGTCACCAAGAAATTCACAGCATCCAGACTATCCAATGCACCAAAGTCAGGGCCACAATAAAAACTACCAAGGTCACATGAGCAGCGATAGTCGTTATCACCCACTACCTATGCATTACGATCCTAATTTACGAAGGTCGACGGAGGATAGAGCTGGTACTCCCACTGTAAGTGTACTTTAACCCGAATTTCGCCATAATCATTAGTATTGTATATCGTGTGGCTTATTATTTTTCAATTACTTTTAAGACAAGGTATTTACCATCATATCGGTCCGTATTCAACCATCGATCCTACCGTTATTCAAATTTAAATATTAAAATTCTAATTAATAAAAATTTATACATTGAAAGGCAATTAGATTAAACAGACAATATATATTTAAATAAATTGATAACTTATTTTATTATTATATTGAATCAGCATACAATATTATGACCCTTACAAAAAATGGAAGAAATTTTTCTTAATTAAATCTTTTAATGAAAGATATCAAAGCTATGGAGAAATCTCATTTGTAATTTGATTACCACTGCGAAACATCAAGTCATTGAAAAACAACATAAAATAAAATATTTATTTTAAATACACCACCAAATAAACCACTAATGAGAGAAACCTCGGAATAAAACAAGTCTGAAGATTCGCTTCTCGTTTCAGGTCGACGAACCGCACCTCCACGGGTCGGGACATGGACAGCCGGCCTTGCTTCCCTATCCGCCAGGAGAGGATCGTGTACCACCCTCGAGTTATTCCGGGCAGGCGCCACCGCCCCAGCCTCCACCTCCAGCGGGTCACAATCCGCCTCTGCTGCCGGATCCCTACATGGCGCCGCCCCGCATGCCCATGTACCCGCCGCATCAACAGGCGCCAGCAAGCCACGGCTATGGGCCACCCCCGGCCCCACTGCCCCAGCGCTACGATAACAGGCCGCCCTACCAACAGCAGCCGGGCTACAGGCCAACCCAGCCGCCAAGAACCTACAGCGGAGGTCCGCCCCGACCCATGCGCGGCATGCATAGCAGTGAGTCCACTCGCCATGGCTCTTCACCTTATTTAATCCAATCGACTTGTTCGCTCTTGCATTAACCTAACCCTCGCTTCTTCTTTTTCATCTTCTTCGTCTTCTGGCCACTTCGCTATCTCACTATCTCGAGTTTTTTATGTGTTCTAGTTCTTAATCCTGTATTATTTGTAGCTCAATTTGTCGAGGATGCCAGTCTGCTTTTATTGGCCAACCCATGTAATATCGCACCTTGGCTTTCGATTTAGCTGTTTACTGACATTAAAAGTCGAGCATTCTTGATAACGTGCTAAAAGTTATGATATCGAGAAGGAAGAGACTATATTAAATAAAAAAATAATTACAACACTTTAGATTGATTAAATATTAATTGAGAAAATATAGCTTAACTAATAATTCAATGCAAAAGGCTAATTTTAATTTAGTTAGTGCTTTCATATTTTGCACAGTATTGTTAACACGATTAGATTCTCTTTTATATTTGCTTCAGTCTACCATAATACAATAGAGATGAAAACTGTTGAATCTTCATTGGGAAAATAGCTGCAAAAAGTATTTGTTTATTATGACTGAATAATAAACAACATTGATACATTTAAAATTCATATCTAAAGTATTTCGATATAATTAAACATAATTAACAAAATATTTTATAACGAGATAATTATCGAAAATATACGTTAAAAATCCACTACATCTGTGTGCCAATTAATTGCGTGCATTTATACAGAAATTTAATGGCAATGCTAGGATCTTGTAAAAAATAATACATCATTAGTATTAAATTACAAGAGCCTACATGCACCGTCAATTTACAAATTTAATACATATACAATAAAACAAATTAATTATTTTAATTATATGAGAATTGCAAATACATATTCATTTATATTCGTATTTAAGGAATAAATATGAGCATTATATCAGACTTTTATCTAATGGATAGATATTGAATTTTTGATAGCCAACATCAAATATTAATGATTTTGTTTACTGTTTGATATATAATAATAGAAAAAATCAAGCCTTAAATTTAATTTTTGCTTGCACAATTTCGACATTCTTGTCGTAAACTACTGCTAATGTATTAAAATGAATAAATTGTTAACACATTTGTGTTAATTTTTTTTTCTGTTTAATTACAGTGATATGACGTTTTTACAAATCATTTATATCAATAAGAAAATATATAAATTCATTTAAAATAAACTCTAACTAGTCTGCTATCAAATTAAAATTTTTAACTCAATCCCAAGAAAAACAAATAAATACAAAATTTATAGAATATACTTTCATTTAAAATTAGGCGTTAATAATAAAAAAACTGGTACTTGTAGAATATTTTCACTTTTTTATTTTGCAATTATAATTATGGATTAAGAGTATTTATGATTTTTTTTTTAGTTTTGTAAATCTCGATTATTAAATTGTAATATATAAAAATTTTTAATTAATTAATGTTTGATCATTATTATTTGAAGTTATTTAAGCATTAATGAACTAATTTATTATATTTGACCATATAAAAAAATTATTAAGAAGAAAGCCCATCTGTGGTAGAGTTTAAAAATATTTAAAATTAATATAAAATAAAAAATACTGTAGAAATACCTTTTTTACTAATTTGTATTTTAATATTACTTCATACATTGTAAAGTATATACTTTTAAACGTATCAGAATCATAAATCTACTTAATCAAGTATTTCATTGTTAAAATATGTATATTTAAGATAAGATATAGACTTAAAAAAACAAGAAAGTAAGTTATTTCTTGATTTAAATAAAAAATACAAATAAACTTACGAATACTAAAAAAATTTTAACAAATATATATATTGAAAAATTGAGATCAATACTATGATATGGTCTATTGCTGTTGAAAAGTTGATTAAAAAATATAAGTTAATTTCTTTTATTTGGACATTAACAAAATTTTCAAGTATAATAAAATATAAAAATATAATGTTAATTGATAACTATTAAGAATATTATTAAATATTATTAAAAATAATATATTAATTTTGATAAGAATTTGCATGATAAGAGAAATTATTATTAGAAAATTAATATTTTGAAAAGTCATGTCTAGTCAATACTAAACAAATTGGATGTTTAACAATTTTCTTTTTCTGAATTTATCGTACCGTAACAGCAATGCAGTTTAATGTTATTTTTGAAGTAACTACTTTGAGAATTATAGATTAAATATAATTCGTATAAGACATTTTTTCAACGAATTTCCTTGGATTGTTAATTTTGTTTTTTTTTTCTCCATAATTCTTAATCAGTATTGAAAAAATTACCAAACAAAATTGCATTATTACAAAAGTAAATTGCTTGTTTGAACTATTGTAGATTATTTTTTATTATAGATTTCAACGATCATAGATAATTTTTTAATATATTTTGCCTGATAATTGTACAAATATAATTTTATTTATTTTAAATATTAGACATTCTATTTTTTGTTTTAAATACTTTATAGAGTAAATACTTCAAAAATTTTATAATTATAATAGAAATTTTTAAATAAAAAATCGGATCTTTTTAAAATTATGACTGGATATGACCATTCAAAAGAATTTTTTTAATTTTTGTTTGCCTAATTTCACCAATCTACGCTCAGAAAAAATAATAATAATGATTAGTGACATTTATCGATAATTGTATTATAATAATGTCAATAAGTCAAAGAATCATAATATATTTATTAATAAAAATTATGCTATAAATAGTTATAGTGTATAATTTTCTTAGTGTAGAATTTGGAATGCACAATCAGTTAAATGATTACCAAGGAAAATACATAATATTTTACTTCTGATCTAATATTAAAAAATAATTAACTATGATTTATTCGTAGTGTGCTTTTATTTAAAATTAAATTTATTTTAAATATGAATTTCATAATTTCAATGCTCATACTTTATGAGCATAGAAATTTTACTTTATAGACCAAACATTTAAATGAAAATTTTATATACTATTATTACTGTTTTATTTCAATAAAATAATTTAACTAAGTCTAATTAACATTAATAAAAGTGAAATATAATTATATATTAAAAAATGAATTTTAGTCAGTTGAAATTGTTTGTTAGAATTAAAAAGTATGACTTTAACTTTAAAAATCTGAAAAATTTTGACTAATTACCAATTCACAATTTAAATCTATATGAAATTAATAAATTTAATTATTTACAGAATTTTAATCCTTGGTAGCCATACAATTTAAAAGGTGAACCGAAAAGTGAAAAAATATGCTAAAAACATTTAATAAACCGTGTTGAGAATAATCAAATTAATTTTGTATAAAATATAAAGTACATAAAAGATAAATTGATATACTGCATTTAGAATGTGGATAAAAATTGTGTGATAATATCATAACGAATTAAAATAGAATTTTTTTATTATAAATTGAAGTCGTAAATGACAATTAGGGTTACTATTTTATTAACTTGTCGGTTGACCTACTATTTATTATGTTGTGAAGTATAACTGTACAGTTTGAGTAAAAATTACAAATTTTTTTTGCTTTTTATTTGGAATCTTGAAATTGTAGTATTTATGTTCAATTAGATTATGAAAATAGTATAAATCGATTAAAGATATTCACTTTTTAAATTTTAAATATTAACGAGTGTTTTTTTCCTTTTTTTACACATGATGAACAGGGTACAGGTCCCAGATTCGAAGCAAATGGGATTTACAAGGTTTTTATTTCTATAAAATTATATTTTTTGGATTTGAATTAAAAAATGTTTTTAAAAATATGTTTTTACTGCACGCAAGGTTTTTCATACGAAATAATATAGAGACATTATGTCTTTATATTTTTAATTCGGAATTTAATTAAAATTGAAATTATAATTTAAATATCATAATAATTAAATATAAAATATGCATATTGTTGTATCTTTAAATTTTTAATTAAAAATATCTGCCTTGTGTGTGAATGCAGAACAATTAATTATAAATGAGTATATAATAATGTAAAAGTTGCATTAAATATTGCAAATAAAGCACTCAAAAGATAATATGTTTAAAAGAAATTCGATATTTTGAAAATTGATAAAACCTCTAAGTCCTTAAATAAATAATATATATATATTTATGTTTTTACGTATGTGTGCGTGTGTTTGTATGTGTATATGTATATATGAGTCAAATGACAACGATGGTGGTAGATCCTGTTATTCAGTTGATTGTTCAATTTTCGAAATGTCGAAATAATTGTTTTACTCTACCTGTACAGCTTAAATTGTACTTCTGAATAATCAAAATTGAACATATTTTTTCACTTGTTTTGAAATACGATGGTCATATAAAGAACAAAATATAAAATAAAATAAAACAATAATAAAAATCTTAAGCAGCTACTAATTGCATATATGCTATAACAATAACTAAATAAACTTGCTTCTTGTACATACAAAGCCTATGCTAGCATATTTATGTGATAATATAATGTACTTATTTTAATATAATAAACTTAATATTTGTATATAATATAGTTAGTCATTAATAAACTTAGTAAATACACTTAGAGAAGTACAATAAAAAAAATTGTGTATATTCAAACTAAATTTGTTTTCGAAAACAAATTATAACTTCTGAAAAGACCTTCTGCAATTTAAAAACAAAAAAATTTTTAAAATAATTTTTAAATAATAAATCAGTTATGTTAAAGTTGAGTTATCCGTGGTATTTACTAAGACATAATTTTTATTTACAGTGAGTTATAGAGGGATGCAACCTCCTCCTCCAGGAATGGGTCGTAGCTTGCACAATGGAACACCTGGGTAAGTAAAAATTTCTACTTTTATATCACTTATGCAAATAACTGCGCTTACTTGTGTGAGTATGTGAATTTACATATGTGCTACGAGTGAGAAAAATATTATTATATAATATATATTCATGATTATTATTGCTATTGTTTCAAATAACTTATTAATATTTAATACTCAAAAATAAATAAAATTATTTTGTTGTTTTTCTATATTCAATAATCAATAACTCACTTTGAAAAAAATATCTGAAGAAATATAATTACAAATTATTTTATGAACTAAGACCATGAACCAAATAAATTATTGCATTTGTAGCAAAAACAAAAAATATTTGTATCTATATTGTACTACCTTCATTCAAATATTATCAATATTCATTATTTTTATATGAATTCCATTACAGTATTTTTGTAACAATTATACTACACATTAGCAAACGTCTTTTTACATATGAATTATTAAAACTTTTATCTTAAAGTAAATGTGCAAGAATTTTAACATTTTTTGTAAAAATTAAAAAAAAAAATTAAATTAGGTATGAGTATTAAAAAAAAGTTAATTAATAGTTGTAAATTTGAAAATAACTTATAAAAATTATATTAAGAAATATTCTTAAAACGTATTTCTAATATCGTAAACTGTCTGATTTTATTATCGATCAGGTTTCACAGTAAAAACTAAGTATATTTTTTTGTTCCAAAAATATATTTCATTTGAAAAACAAATATATTATAAATGTTGAATTCAACATTAATTATTTATTTAACATTTGTGCACAATTTTTAATGTGATCGTACAATCTACCATGTTCATATGTACATTATTATGTTTATATCTTATTCTTCAAAGTATGTATAGTTGTACTTAAAATTTCGAAATTAATCCATTAGTATGAATTTTGCATTCAATCTTCATTGCTTAATTGCTAAAAGTAAATGCAAATAAATAAAATTTATCGTGTTCAGAACAAATTATTGCAATTACAACCACCCATTTTTCACTATACTACCTCTCAGTATTTGTAAGAAGATATTCTTAAGTCACAATGTGCTCCCTGCGTCAACAACCAGTTCCATTATTACTGACGCACTTAACCATTGACTTATTTCTCATCGCAGTGTCATCGATGACCCATTGGAAGCCTTCCAGAGGATGCTGAGAGAAAAGGACGAGCGAGATCGTCGAATGGGCAAACACCGGAGACGCACGAGGTCTCGCTCGCGGTCGCGCAGCTACTCGCGCTCCCGCTCCCGGTCATTCGGCAGGCGGGGCTCACCTTCGCGCCCCAGCAGATCGCGCTCACCGCCCTCCAAGAGGCGAACCTCGAGATCGCCCCTGCTTTCTCACAGGGCTAGGAGCCGCACCCCCAAGAAGAGACGTTCGAGAAGCGGCAGCTTCTCTATTAGCAGGTGAGTGTGGCTTGCTTGATAGAACTCCTCGGCAGGGCCTTCCTACAAGGATTTTCAAATCAGTTCATTTATGTATATATTGTTATTATGTCGAATCGCGCGCCGCGGTAGCTCTCGGTACCTACCGTTGTGACAACGGCCGAGCCGTATTGTAAAAATTGTTTTAAAAGCGTATAATTAAGACCAGTAACGAACATCAATATGCGCTTCCTCAGTATGAGATTTAAGTCGTATGACTTAAAATGTGTTAATTGCTGACAAATAGTTTGATGTTGCATGCAGTCGCACCATGCAATCCGCGTGTTAATTTTATACACGGTACATTAGACCAGACGCTATATGCGTTGTAAAATTAACGACTGGAAATTGTAACAGATGTGATAAATAGAAATACGTGACATTTAAGCTGATAAAATATGTATAAATAATAATTATGTTAGAAAATATGTGACGCAGCTTTGAAAGATTATATATATTAAAAATCATTTTACTGAAATAGATTCGCGTGTAAAATACAATGAATATAGTTTTAGGATAAAGTAACTAGAATTGAAGGAGCGCGATTCATTTCATCGAGAATTTATTTATTATCAAATTAAAAAATAATAAAATTTATAAGTAAAGTTTAAAAGCTTAATTGATGTGATTATTTTTTAAATCAATGGCTGCCATTAAATATTTAATTCTTCCTTAATTCTTTTATAAAATATACATTATTTTACATATATATTTATGCAAGAATTTTTATGTTATTGTCATATATTTTATGACGATAAATGATCCAATTTAAAAAAAAAAAAGAAAAAAAGTATGATTTTAAATTCACATTTCAAAAACGTGTTATTCAAAACAAGTATATATGAATTGGTGAAAAAAACGACAATGTTCTTGAATAGGAATTCAGATTATCGGTCGTTTCATTAATTATCGTAAATCAAAGTGGTTGAAAAAATTTTACAAAAATCATTCGTCTAATCACATTTTTATATTTTTAGATCCCGATCATACTCTCGTAGCCAATCACCGAGAGGATCTCTTCCACGCGAAAGAGATCGCGATCGAAAGGGCAAACGAGTTCGGGATGCACCAGCTCCTTATAGATCACCACCACGATCGCCTCCAAGGTACGTTATGAAAATTTTATCATATTTTAAAAATTTATTCTCCCGTCACTGTTCCTTAATTATCTTATATCATGAATTAATGGATGCTATATTAAAATGAATTATATTTATTTAAGACCAAGGCATTTTGAGTAACTTGAGTCTTGTTCGCTTCATCGAGACGCATTATTCAATAAATAATATTTGCCTTATTTTACTTCAATAATAAACTGTTTTTCCATCATGGATCATATTGTTCGATTTAATTATCTCACGACTAGTTTACATAAAAGCAGATTTATTGTTTTGTAAATTCCCTCGTAATCATCGAGATGTATAAACAGTCGTAGGTAAAAAAGCCGAGGCACAAATGTATGCTAATTGTGACGAGTCGCCTTTGCATTATCAGCATAACGCGTAGTCAAAAGATAAATTTAATCGTCCGTTAACTATTCTAATAGCGTGAATGTTGTTTGACGTTGATTTTAATGCACTCACGTATTCCGCAGTTCAAAACTAAACCAAAACGATGAAATATCAAACTTGTAGTTGAGTGAACTTATCTCCCACTTATCCACAACTCGCTTACGGTCCCAAACATAACCTCAAACGTCTCTTCATAGCATTCGGTACAGTTTCAGGTATCACAAGGAGCGCGATCGAGAGCGAGAACGCCCACGCTCCCGTGAACCATACGGCAGCTATTACGGGGACGCGACCGCCCCGGCGTCAATCGCCTCGCACGACTATCCGCCCCGGGGCGAGCGACCATCGCGTTACGCCAGCCGGGGCCCGGTCGGCCCGCAGCAACAGCAACAACAGCAGCAGCAACAGCAACAGCAGCAACAGCAGCAACAGTCCGGGCCCGGCCCTGCGCCCGGACACCAGCACCAATCTCTGCAACAACCACTCAACATCTCGTCCGCGTCATCGTCCGCGTCGTCGCTGCTGCCACCACCTCTGCCCGGCCTCATGGTCGGTTCCGCGGGCCCCCAAGTACCGACCTCCCAGCAGCCGCTGGCTTCGGCCGGCCCTCAGACCCAGATACCGAGACACCATCTACCCCCACTGGACAGGAAAGACTATTATGATTCCTATAACAGGTATTTTCGCCACAATAGTACTTTCATTCGTGTAAGCGCGGAGAGCGCGCGCCGAGCCCCGTGTGCGGCCTAATGCGGCCTTATTATTAATTTAACGTAGCTATACAATGCACACAACACACACAAGCGCGCGCGCACACCCGCAACTCAGACGCACATACATAACAAACACGCACGCAAAGAGATATAATAAACAATTATGGCACGGTTAAGCGTGTCGTTTTATGGGTGCAAGAGAGTCCGGATCGTAGATGAGCTGCTTGAGGAACAAAAGGCCTTTTTTAAAGAAAACATACGTGTTTATTGTTTGTTGGTGTTTGGGATTTTATGAGAATGTAGAACGGAAGTGCATCGGAAGTCATGTTTTGTTTTGCGAGTAAGTGGCCCAACCAATGACAATTAACTACGATGAGCAAAATAGTAGGCAAAGGTGGCACGCGTGGAGTCATCTTAATCTCTCTTCCTCCCACCACCCCCTTCCACACATATACAATGTTCGATCAGATGAATTATCTTCCATTATTATTTCAATCAGATAAATATACTGTGTTGTGTATGACTAGTTAAACCTGGGTTAGAAATTTTTCAGCTATAGAATTAGTTAATATTTATTGATCGATATTAACTTTTTTTATAAAATTATATAAAAATGTAGCACTGAATTTCATTAATAATATTGTTATTAGTATAATTATTTTTGTATTTAAAAATATACTTATTAATTGAAATATATTTGTACTAATTAAATTACATCAATTTACGATAATTAAAGTTGGAATATAAACTTTTGAAGTTGCATTCAGTTTGAAATTTGTTCTTCCAGATTCATCTACGATCCAGTTAGGCACCATGAACTTAATAGTTTGTCTTTGAAATTATCAATCACTAAACAACATTAATTAAAATGACGCGTTGAAAGTGATAAAATCTGCGCCAAATAACAACACCCACACAAAAGCATGCACACGTGCAAGAACATACACGCACACACCAACACACATGCATATATACATACATACATATATATATATATATATATATATATATACACATATGTATACATACGCATTTGTGTATGTGTGTTTGTACGTCCTGTGTGTGTGTATATATATATATATATTATGTAGTGTTAAGTTACTGATATAACACATGTACAAGTGCCTATAAGAAAAAGAAATTGGCAACGATAAACTTGTATAATTTTCTCGAAGTGTTTACATTTTATTGTTACGTACTCTTTTGCAAAACGTTTATTGAGAATTTATAACAATTTATTGAAGACAATAGATGTGTATACCTCATACATCATATATAACATGTGTGTATATATATATATATCTGTGATATTCTTAATAGCGTGATAATTGACATCAAGCTTAGTGGCAGAATTTCTCTAAATGATATTATTTTTTAAATAATTTAGATACAAATTTATTTTTTAACTAAATATTGAAATATATATATAAAAAAAACATGTTTTAAAAAATGACAATCGTACTTTAATGATATTTTTATGAAAATTTTTTGGATTTGTATATAGTATTAAAATATTGCTATAAAACTTAATAGATAATTTCTACAAATACAAACATTTCTTATTTATTCTAGAATATCTTACAAAATATCTAAAAATTGTCAATATTCTGTCGTAATTTAAACGAAATAAAAGAAAATGAAATAATAAAAAATTGTATTGGCTATCTTATCATTTTTAAAAATGTAATTACTTATCGCACGTGACTATTTATTTATTATACGAAATCCTAATCAAATATAATCTATTATTATTAGAAACGTTTCTAATTCTTTTTGTTCTAAAATTAGATAATAATAAATTTTAGAGAAGTTCTGTCAGCACAATGTCAAAGAAAATACTTCCAATGTAGTAAAATTACAACGACAACATTGAAATTGTTCCTTCTAATGTACTTATGCGTGTATGGAAGAAAAGAAAAAAAAATGAATCAAAAGAAAACCTTAGTTTTAATGTAACGCATATTAGCTTTAACAAATATTTTTTTACCAATCGGCGAACGCAAATATCGTCGTCTCTTAAGAAAGGGACGAATTATTATGTTTTACACAAAAATATACACACGAACAAATTTTTATACCCGAAGAAAGGAAAAACCAAGAAAGAAAGGAAATGGATGGATTATCCAAGAGATTGTGAGATTGAAATGAATTGTGATGTATCTTAATATAAGTGTCCAATACCTACATAGGTACCAAATCCATACATATACATATATGTATATATAATTACATTTTACCTTTTATTTATAAGTTTGATAGTGATATTTGTTCATTGTACTTACTATTATCAAAAGAAAAATGGATGATAATAAGTAAATATTTTACCAACAGTGATAATGTTGGTGTGTCTTTTTTAAATTTAAGAATTTATTGATTTTTTTCGTCATTAAATAATATAAGCACGTTTTCGGTTAATTCTTTTGGCTTTAAGGATGATTGTTCTATAAATATTGGTTATTATTCAAAATCCAGTAGTAATTTTACAAATTACATCAATATCTTGAAAATGTTTCGATTTAATGCATTTTTACATAAATATATTTTTAGTAATATTATTAGATTTATTATAGTTCGTTGGTGTATTCTTAGTAAAAACAAATTCTTTAAAATGTAGAGTTTATTTAGGTCTTCAATTGATTCATCCGAATATGAAGATCTGATCACAGGTAAGCAAAATAAAATTGCTTATTTCTACTTATTGATATTTAGGAACGTAATTGATTAGAAGAAATATGGTATTGTTGATATTAAACATGATATTACTATAATAGTAAATAATATTTTGCAAATTTTTATAAAAATTTGTTTCTTAGAATATTATATGATGTGCCTTGAGCTTGTTACCTAAATTTCGAGTATTATGTAAAATAGGGATTTTCATAAAACAATAATCATTATTATATGGTAAAATAATTAACTTTTATACAGATTATAATTTGTATATATTTATTTTCTATAATAGTTCCTTTTGCCATAAAGCAATACAATGCTTAAACAATATTAACTAATTTTGTTTTTTTAGAAAAAAAGCGATTAAAAATTTAAGAATATGGAGCATCAAAGTTAAATAATATACTTTGGTAGATTATATTTTAAAAGTTATGTATTTATTTTAATAGTAGTATTGTATTATATTTTCTCATGTTTTGGAACTTCAAGATACTTTTATCCTTTGTATTTTAATTTTATAAAAAGTACCTTTACTGATAAATTTATTACTGATTGTAATTTTATATTTTTTGTAAGGATGTATTATTATTTCACACATATGATTTTCCCAATAGTATTTCTTAATGTACTTATTGATTTATGGAAAATCTTGTGAACGATAAGATAAGATAAGCATTTGAAATTTTTACAGGATCAATAATAAACAGTATATCAATTTTATTAATAATTTCAGTATACAATCGCACAATTTCAATTTTCGTAAAATCTTCATTACAATAAGAGTGCATTATTGTGTACACTAAATATATGGTGAATACGTTCTTATCTATGTCGCTAAGAAAATGATTGATCCTTTATACTAAGATGGCGATACACACCCTACCCATTGCAATTCTACGACCATAAATGAAATGAAAAATACGTTTAAAGCTTCCAAATATTTACGCCGTTGAATTGCTGAGCACTAGTTATTTCAATTAGTTAATAATAATTTTATATAAAAAAATAAGTACTCGTATATTGTGCTACGATTTTTAAAAAGATATACCCGTGCACCTGTAATTTGAAAAATTTATTTCCATAGCTCAGAATTTAATATTGACCACCCGAAAAAGGTGAGATACTGAATTTAAATGTCAGCATATTGACTGACCATAGCTTTCAGGAACAACTTCAAAACAAAATCGATCTTCGCTAATAGTGTAAATAAAAATCATCGAATTCTTGTAGGTGATTAGATACATTAGAGGCCATGTGCATATTAAAAACAGAAAAAAGAAATATTGTTACATAATAAGTAGAAAGGTGGGTACTGATAAGTTAAAACAAATGCCACTTAAAATTAAAAATGCACCCAAATGCATTTTTTGAAAGATTTGATGAAACAAATTGTGTTTAATGAATGAAATTTTTAATATTTTCATTTATCAGAAGAATAATGACAACTACCTTTCGGAGATAGTAACAACATTCCTTTCAATATTAAAAACAATTCATTATTGTAGAACAAATTAAAACCGAAGCTCCAATTAAAGAAGAAAAATTGATCAACCAATCAAAACAATGCACGATTGTATACTTATTCGTGTATTCTAGTTAAATTAATTAGTAACCCACCTCACTTATTTAATTTGTTATCGAAAATGAGGAACAACTTTTTATTAAATAAAGTTATATAATTCGAAAGTAGTTATTTTTGAAAGTAATATATCAACTGCTACTTTGATGGCTAAACAAAAAATTAGAGCATTCGTGGGGAAAGTATTATTTTATATTATAAAAGTGTCAACATTTAAAATTAAATTTAATTTGAAAAGATTAAATGTTACATAAAATTTTTTAGATTTCCTAGACAAATTATGAAAATAATTGTAATGTGTAAAGAAAATTTTAATTCTCTGCATATCTTTTTTTTGGTCATTTTTCAATATTCTTAAAGTTCCCATTTTCTCACTTCTTCACCTAAAAACATAATTGTTTTTTAAGTTAATGCTGATTTCGCTTATATGGATTTTAATAACTTTTTATCTTCTATAATACTGTCTCCAATTATAATTAATTCTAGCGTACAACCCAAGCCAAACCATACAAGTCCATTGTGACTTACTATTAACTGATTTCGCAAGTAATCGGCATCGAATGGTGACTACTTTCTGCTGCACTTACTACAACTGCAGTCCACAAAGTATAAAAAAATAGGCCCTATATAAGCCCGTCCTTAAATTTAAAATATGATTTAACTTGCAATTTCCTCTAATCCATACAATTATTCTAATTAGTCTAAATATTTCCTTTTACGTGTAAAAACGCAAATGCGCATGTCTATATTGTTTCCAAGTAAGAATGATTTGTATTGTATAAGAATAAATACCATAATTTTTATATGTAATTCAATTCGTTTAATTAATCATTTATTGACACGATATGAGTAAAGTAAAAAAAACTTACTACTGAAAATTTTCGAATGTTGACGATTTAACATGCATTACCAATTATTAAGTCTAGATTTCAAAAAAAAAACAAATCATCAAATTAATATCATGTCAGATTTGCTATGTACTTTTAATGGATGTAAAAAAAATCTATATCAACTAATCACAACACTTGATAAATTTAATAAGGAAGAATTGAGTCGGCACAAGTTTCCACTACAATTAGAATAAAGATAAGTCTTCGTAATTGTAACAATATTATGTGCGATTTTGAAGTACATTAGACACGGCCTGTATTTAAGATTCAAAATGCATATTACAAAATGGTTTCTAAGTTTTAAATAGTTCAATGTACATGTAAAGCCTATTTAAATGTGAGATAAATAATGGGACACAGATATGCATACGTAATGGGTATAGACAAGTATGAAGATGGAGATAATCGTTAGATGTTTGGTCAGTTACTGGATCGAAGGTGAGCGGATGAAGTTTAAAGCTGACATTATCAACTTTTTGGATATATTCACTTCGTTTAGTTATACAATATTTTGTGTTCATAAAATGTTCATGTAATTATCACTTTAGCAGAAACATTTCTTTTCAACGATACGGGAAATTTTCTCATACTTTTATTTATTTATGTTCCCATGCTTCCTGCAGAACGCATAAGCAAATTAGAAACAAAGATGTGAAAACGTATATAATACATAAATATATAAGATATTGATTATATTTATAGAAAAAATCTATTCTAATAAGAATATAATATTGAATGTGTCGCGAGCATTTATACAGCAAAGGTATTTACTGATCAAAACTCTATATATGAATATATTGCTGAAATTTAACTTTTTTTTAATCTTAGCATTTATCGTATTTAAAAATACGGTTTTTATATTATTTTTAAGAAATGGAAATAGATTCTTCTATACTACATTATAAGCACAATTTCTAAGTTGAACAACTCCACAAAGCAACTTTTATATATATATAAGCCCTGACTTCTTAGGTATTTTTAAAGTGAAGTGTATATGTAATAAATTTAATACAAATTGTATTAAAATATTCGATAATATTTTGTTAGTTCGAGGATTTGCAAATAAAAATAATAGAATATTAAACTCTGTTTATTAAAAAATAATTCGTGCTATCCCTTGTAATGTAAATAATTATAAAATAATATGGATAAATTGAAATTATTAATTGCGAAACTGAAAATTGAATTACAAAAATGTAGAGAAAAAAATACGAGTTGAAAATAGCATAAAGCGAAATTATGTTAAAAATCAATTAAATTAACGGTATTATAACGATTATTTAGTCTTGTCTAAATATTTCTCCAAATAACGGTCAATTTAACATGTATGCAATAAATTTTACATAGGCCAAGGCATTAATGATTTAATATAGCCACTATAATATTCAAGAAATCGGCAACGAGATTCTTTTTAAAAATAAGATAACCTTATCTTGCAGTTAATATATTTTCCGAAATATTTAATAATACTATTAATAATTAATCATTAGTATAGATTGATATGCTAAATTTTACTCAGGGTCAGTTTTACTCCCTAATAGTTTGAAATATAACATGAAATAAAGTTATTTCAAATTTAGAAAATGAATTAGAAAGAGTTTAATGTTAAAATTACTATAAATATAAAAATATTCGGGTGTGTCCCGAATAAGTACATTTTATAATGTAACAAGAAATCCACCTGAAAAGAACGCATATCCTTATACGTATACTACATTTACGTTTTATCAATGCCAATGAATAGGAATTATAAAAGAAATTCAGTTTAAGATTTAAATATGAAAATAAAAAGTAAATACATTTAACATTGAAAATTGGACGCATTTTCGGAATAAATGTATGAATAAAATTTATGAAATTTACAATACAACTTAACTTGCACATCTATCCAAATACAAGAAATATTACCTTAATTAATTATTAATAGTATGTTGTCGGTTTTGGTTTTATTCTTTCGTAATTTTTATTACATTAGAGAGGACAGAACGAAGAATAAAATAATATTATATCATGATGTTTATTTATTTTGTAATAATGCAAATAGGTCAAAGTCAAGATGAAATATCCTTTTTTATTTCGTTTAGCTTCATTTTTGCATGACTTGAGTTCATATTTCTGTGTAACATTATTCTTGAGGCAGAAAGAGAAATTAATTTGAATTATTAGCTTATAATTTCTTTTAATTGTCTGTATTATAAAATGAGGGATTTGTTAAAGATGATACTTGTGAAATAACCATGCAATTTATTTTAATTTTTTTTTTTTTTTCAAATTTTTATTCGAATTGATTCCGTCCTCTCTTTAATGCCTGTGATAAATGGATACGTATTATCTTAAATATATCAACTCTATTATAATATATACATGTATTCAACTAAAATGTAAGATATTTTCTGTGAACCTGCTTCGATGGAAATCCCGATTAAAGGATTGCGGTTTCGTAACATTTAAATAATCGATTCAACAGAAAACAAATATTACAGAATTTATTGTATAATAGCATCACAAACGTGTCTATTATTAATGTACCCACAATCTTACAAATCGAACAGCATGGCGAATTGAAAAATCCAAAAATATTAAATTTTTAACTCGCTATTAAGCATTCTAGTAAGTATTCTAGAAAATGGATTGACGCGATAATTGAATAAACATTAAGGCACCGGAAATTGCAGACAATCACGATCCTAAATGAATTTTATTTCTAATAGACCCAATAGAGTTGAAGTTTCTCTTTCTGCTGCTTTTTGAATTACTAAGTACACAAATAGTTTAAATGTTTCGACGATTTTAATATTTCCTTTAGAAGTAGTAGTAATTTCTAACAAAAACAATAATCATCGCTTAATTTACCATTGTTTAATATCTCGAAATATCTTCATTAACTAATTGATTCATTTAATAATTCCTCTTGCTTTTTGTATCTAATTTAAATTTGATATTTCGCCATCAATATATATTTCATAAGGGCATCTTAACGGTCGGATTGTGATCGGTTAAAATATATTAAATAATCTCGAGTCATTATTGAATTTAAATATTTTTATATTATAATGGTTTATCACTACCAATTATATTAATCGCTAAATTTTTAAGACAACTTCGTTGATCTAAATTAAAGTGTTTATTCCATATTTTTAGTCACTGTTTTTATTAATTTATTAAATATTACGTCGTTATTTCTTGAAAGAGTGCTTCACGTATTGATAAATTCTTTTTTAATATTTCATTTGATTTTTCTCTAATAAAAAATATTTGAGTGCAGCAATAACTCTTAATTCTGTCAATTATACATGTAACCGAAGTATTTTAAGTGTTTTTTTTTTCTTGATAATTTTATTTATGCTTTATTTTATTATTTTATTAATATTATTATATTATTTTATAATATTATATTTTGTTCTTTTATTTATGTGTAATATAATTCTTTTATGGCTCAAATTTTTACTATTTTTATTATTTTTTTTCTCGATATATCATTACTTTTTTTATTTATTCCAACTATCAATTTAGCATTCGTGTCTTTTAGTGCAAACTCATTAATACATTTGATCCTTTTTCTCATCATTTGTGTAATGACTTAAATATTATTTTAATAGGCCATAAATTATGAAATGACAAAAATATCCGAAGTCTAAAAATAATAATTATTTTTGTGTTATAATATAATTTTACTTTGCGAAAATAATTGTATCCTAATGTAGTGTATCTATATATAGTGTATGTACAATTCTGTTCTCAAACATATACTGTTTTCATTTGTGAAATATTCAAAATAAATCTTAATAAAATTAAAATACGTAGATAATAAGATTTAGTAAATATATTTAATAATGGGTTTTGACATTGTCATTCCAATCGTTATTTATTGTGTATATCTTAATCTAGTAGAGTTGTTGATAGGATTAGGGTTATTGATTAAACCAGAAATGGACAGCTGTCGTAGGGTTCAGCATAACCATAGGTTCTTCTGTTTTGAGGCTAAAGTCTTTATCCCCTTATACGTATCTATTCCTTCGTCGAAGTAATTTATCTGTCTTATATCCTTTTGGAAAAAACTGGGATATACCGATGCATTTTTATTTTCCTTCACTGTTTGTATTTCTCAGAGCATTACGAGAAAGAGTAAAGACTATGCAAGGATTAAAATTTGTAGATAGCTTCAACTATGTTGACAATGAAAGCTTTTCCTTATTAATGTAAAATATTCTTTTAAATGATATCAATTTTCAATATTTGATTAAAGTATAATGTGAATAAATACATACTGAAATACAGAAACTAATTAAATTATAAGATTGAATGAATCTCAATCTGCATTATGATTAGTAACAAAGCAATAGCTTATACCAAGTGAAAGAGAGCTTGTTCTAGCAATGTAATAAGAATTTAGAAGAATACTGTCAGATTGAACAAAATCGGATATTAAATGACGTGCGCAATATATATTTTACTTATCCTTATTAATTCCTATTAAGCTATCCATAGTATCTAGTGAGATAAAAGCGTTTTTCTTGAATAAGTTCTTAAATATAACTCAAGATTTTATTTGCTAAAATAAATAATTTTTGATATTTTGAATGAATTGAATTTTTCATGGGACTTTGACCATTTTAAAAGAATAGACTCAATATAAACTTTAAAATGTTTCGTCGACAGACCTGCACATCATTTAAAAAAATGAAACGAAGAGAGAAATAGATCATACAGCTCATTTGTATTTTACCATAAAAACGACGGTTTCTGTAATGTGTGGAGCTCCCTCGAAATGATTGAGAAAAGGAATAACGTTATTCATTGTTACATAGAAGATGTTTCCGGTATCGGTTGACCCGTCTTTTCACTTCATCTAACTATATTCTGTCGCTTCACGTTTAAAACTAGATTTCCTTAAATGACCCTAATGACATAAAATTGTAGTGTGTAGTAGCACTTACATGGTTTACAGTGCGGGTGGAGCTGATCAACGGCTCCTCTATACGTCTGAGTTTTGAGGGATAATTCATCTTGGACCAGAAAATCGTATATCATTGTGGATTTTGACCGATGAGGCCAACGAATACATCTGTCTTCATCAGAGGTAAAATAGCATATTTGCTTAAGCAAAGTCTAAGCTGTTCAGTGTGTTGGAACGAAGCGGATTAAATTAACAATTGCGGATCTCATTTGAGCCAGCATAAGAACAAGTCGGCACCTCTACCACTTGTATACATTTATACTCCGAGATATATTTGTTTTACGCTAGTAACTGCAATCACTCCATATCTTCGAGAATGTAGTTTTCATTGATTCGCGCGTTTTTGGCCTAAATTGTCTTTAGTCCATTTAATACTTTGTTTGCCTTGTACACTTTTTATGTCACAATTTTCTTATTTAATTAATAAGTCTTGTTGCTTTGAAAATAATCATTTAGAATAAAAAAAATTTATAATTATAGAACTGAGTTTTTTCATATCATTTTTCAATGTAATATATTTATTATTTATCAAATATCTTGTTTAGAATATGATCAGACAAGCATTTTAACTTGTCACATAATAATTAATAAGCAACTTCTAGTTTGATAGTAACTTCACTAAATAATTGCATGGTTTAGGTAATAAAATATTTATACTTGATTTATTTAAAGTGTAATAGTATTTTATGTAATTGTGCTTATAATTGGAGCTCCATGAGCTTATATATTTTACTCTTACATAAGAACAATTTTTAATTAATTAACAGAATCAAATTATCTGATTGATTAACTTTTAATATTTTATAAATAGAACAGCAATATACTCTTTCTGTGCATTAATTATTTAGAACTTTCACAATATAGTAAGTTATATTGGCATAATTAGACCACTAACATGTTTGCATACCTATGCACACGTATGAGTGTCGTAAGGTTCAATTATTATAATTGAAATTGGATAAAAACTAAAGATTTTTCATATGAATAGATATATCATTGTCTTATAGGATCGAAAAGGGAATGTTATCATTTCTAGTACTGAGTACGTAAAACATCGTTTACTTATTATTTACTCCAAAAATTCTTGAAACTCTAGTCCTTCTTTATTATCTGTATAACATAATATATTATTTTCGTTCACGTGATAGTTTAGAATGCAGTTTTCAAGGAAAAATACTACATTCAATTGAATATTTATTTGGGAACAGAAAAGTGATGCTTCTTAATAGATTACCAGTAAAAATTGTAAAATATATATCTGCAAACTGGATTTATTAATATTATGAATAATGTTTTAGTATTACTTATAAAAGGTACGTTACGTTAATGGTATTTGATCCTCTGACACATTTTTGCGACTCATTATTATCTTTAAAAATACTTAAAAGTACTTTTTTATTTGCTTTAATAAATACGAAAACCTATATTAAAAATTGATCAATAATTTACAATATAATTTGTTTGTCATATAAAATGGGTCCTATATAAATTATAATTAATAAATATTTTTTTTAACTATTAAGAACTTTTTACATATTAATCTATAAAAAGTCATGCTAAATATCATCAGCCACGCTTGTATTAAAAATTATTAATACCTTATTTAATCCGTCGCCTATGACATTTACTCAATATTTATTAATTTTATTCAGCAGTATTCAAAATTTTAAGTAAATTATATACATACACTTCGGTAAATTATCTTCATTATCTTTAGTACTCTTCAATAAAATATTCTGATCAACTTCTCAAATTAAATAATAATTGGGTATATTAACGAAACAAAAAAAAAGCTTAAAATTCAATATTTAAATTTATCGGGTTTAATTATGTTGTTCGTTTATTAAACATATTTAAATAGGTTATTATTCTTATTATCGTTTAATATTATATTTATAAACAAATTTTTTTTTCACGTTGAATAATAATGACAAAATACAATCTCCATATCTCATCAAGCATTCAATTCTTTTCTTCATTTGCTTCATATTATATAATTTAAAAGTATATAAAGTCAAAGAAAAGTTGATAGATAAATATATTATATAATATTAATTATAGTTCGATTATTACCACATTAGATACATTATTATTAGGCTCACATAAAATATTGATTCTTATATAAAATTTATAATTTATAATCCTATAAACCTTAATCCCTTGGTCATTGATAGTCATTGATTGTGAGTGATTGTATACAATTTAAACAATGTTAAAACCATTTATTACTTTTTGGAACAATTAATATCGATTCAGCTTAATACAATATTCAGATATTATAATGATTTGAAAAGTATTGTATTATTATTTAGTAATAATAGAAAATAATGTACAAAAATGTTACTTAAAACGTTATGATTTTCTTTATATTAGGATTTATAAATTATCTTTATATTAGGATATAAAATTATTATATATTTCGTATAATACGAAAATGAAATTAAATTTCATAATCTTTAAATTCATTAAGATACAAATGTAAATAATGAACTTTCTCTAATTAAAATTAGAAATTAAGTACAGAATGATTTAGTACAATTTTTATAATCTTAAAATCGATAAATATTTTGGCAATAAGTGTTTTACATTATCTTTCAATTTGTTCAAATTTCAATATTGATTCAAATAACGAGTACCTTCATTACGAATAATTTTAAAATATAATTTGTCCAATTTTATTAAACTTCAGAAATGTTAGGAAATTGAAAGAATTTGTAAATATTAAAAATTATATTAATGTACATTTTCTTAATAAAAATTACCACAATATGCTTCATGGCTTTATTTAAAGAAATTATTATTAAAGCTTAAAGGTAGAAACTAAAATTTAAAGATACCATTCATTAATTGAGGTAAAAATTAATTCTTTGCTTAAACAATAGTTTAAAACTTTTTAATCTACTATAAATTGAAGCTGTAATAGTCAGCTTCAATTTAGGAATATTTATAATTATTCTGTAATAAAGCATTAATAATGCTATCCAATCGTGCCTATTCTTAAAATTTTCATACATTAATGTGGCGATTTGATTTCCAATATGAATAATTAAAATTGCGATTAAATTATACATAAATTGCAATAATTCTTGCGATAAAAATTTATAAATGCGTTATTTTAGTATCAAATGTTTATAAAAGAAGCGCATTGTTTTATGTACATTTCAAATAATTATTCTGATATCAGTATACTTATAAGCTTATGTTTATATTATTATTTTATTCAAATTTTACGTTATTGTATATTTTTGCATGTCACAAAATCATTTGTTACAAAGTAATAAAATAAAAATTACGCGAAGAAACAATTATTAAGATGTTAAAATATAAATACACAAATTGTAACAGATATTTGCATTTTAAATGCAGTAATTGTAATTGAATAAATTATATTTTTAATATTCTCATTACATTAATAAGTCTTGCGTTTGTTACTTCAAGTACAATGGCTTAATGATTTAATAGTTTTAATTATTAAGTATTTAATTTAAATTTGCATAAGAATAGCTTTTCAAGTATCACATTGTTATAGTCGACAATCATGTTTCGTTAATACACGTAAGTAACTTAAAAAAATATGCCTTAATTATATTTTATACCATTGTTGTTTGGTTGTTTTTGACTTTATTCTGTAATGTATTGAAGACTGTCCTACATTGAGCTGTGCAAATATATATTTTTGTTTCTCAAACAAAGTTTTGTCAAAATTCTTGATGAAGCATCCAAAACCTTACGCTTTCAAATCCAAAAATGTGATCACTATCGTGATTTATTATCAGACTATCTTTGAACATTCAGTTTCCAAGCAAGGTATGATGATTCTAAATTTAAAAACACACTGATCTGGCAATCCTTTTAAAACACCTCTAAACTCATAATTCTTTCAAAATGTATTCGTTTTATGCTTTTCTTCTTAAGATTAAGATTAGATTAAGATTCAAAGCATTAATAAAATAGTAAAAATCATTTATACTGATAGTAGTTGTTTTTTTTCGATAATAGTAATTACAATTTTTAAAATAAGACAAATTTTAATACTCACCAGAAGTTACATTATGGTAGTAAATGTGAATTATATTTTACCAATCGTATTCAGTATTATTATTATTATCAATCTAATATATACCCTTGCTAAAAATTACTATAACAATAAACTTTTTCTATGCACGCTAAGAAGAGGTAAGATAACAATTTATCTTTTGTTAATACTTTTATAATGATTTACATATTTATTTAATTACAATTTAAGATAGTATTGATTATATTTTTTTCGTTTTTTTGATTCATTGCTAATGAGTCATTGAACAGAATAAAGAATAATATTGAAATCACATCTTTAAAAAACTATGGAAAAGGTTCAAATGTTTGAAATATTAATAGCTACCTCTATATTTTTATTTTTATAAATATCAGTGATTTCAGGATGAAGTCAACTCATGGATAATATAACTACCTTACCAGTTAATTAATTTAAATTTATTACTGTTAAAAAAAAAAAAAAAAAAAAATTCATGCATTTAATTATCTTTTTAATGCCGCACTTCTATGAAATTTATGTCACCATTACCTATTAAACGTCTCCTTTAAATTTAAAATACAAAAATATATTTTGATAAAGAAGGCGCTCGGTAATTTTAGCGAAATCTTTCATCTGCATATTAACAAAATGGTCTCGATAATTATACACTGCATATAAATTCTTGAGAAATAATTTGGTATGATTCTTGGGCGGGAAAAAAGAAGAAGAGAAAAACCCCAAGCGATCTAATATCCATTCTCGAACGAAACAGCTTTAATACGCCAGGGCAAGGAGCCTGAAAAAGCTTCATTACCCACTAAGTATAATCCATTGAAAAAAAAAAATAATAAACCTAAAAACGCCCAGATTTACCGTTATGCAACGAAAGCACATCTCAAATTTGCAAACCTGTTTTGAATCGCTAATGTCTCAACATCGCTGGACGAAGTTTCGAGCCGATCCTCCATCTTCCCTCCGAGGCTGCGAGCGCTAATGCGAGAATAAGCAAAATCAAAGACAGACAAAAACGAAAAAAATAGCCGACCGTGTTGGCTCCCGAGCCTGGAACCTAACCCCTGATGTTGCTTATCTGTCGACAGGTATCCAGGAGCACCGACCCAGCAAGCATCGCGCTTCACCAAGAGGTTCGACGACGTCGCACCCCCCGGCACCGAGGGCTATTACGACGTGCCACCCCCGGGTGTCGATCATATTGAGAGGCCCGGATTACAGAAAGACCACATCGTTTCGAAAGATAAGGACGGAGAGAGGTATAATGAATGCTATTCCCTCGATTTATTAGCCCACTTCTCTCGGGATTCCTATTTCATGCGCATTGTTATACGGAAGCTCGATGATGAAATTTTAAATTTGAGTTTGGGTATTTTGTCAATACGGACGCGCTAAGAGGCAAGTATACTTCAGTCGTACTTCTCCGACGATAATAACGAGTTGTGTTGCACTTGTTTGTCAAGGTAAGGTTAACCGTTACTTATTAACAAACTTTTGCAGTAATTAATCAATAAATTCAGCTTATAATTGATTTATGATGGGCATAGAGTAGAATTGATATTATACGTTGAATTAGATTAAATCTTAAAAGAAGGTCAATAATTGTATGGTACTCAAATAGCTTTAACGTTGAGCTAAACCTTTTTTAAAATAATTATTAATTTTTTAATAATATAAATCTTAAGGAAGCTGAGTATAGCAGGTTGTAAAGTGAAATATCTAAAGTTTGGAACCAACATGTTAAAGTTACATAAACAAAACTTATCTTTTAGATAGAAGTATTCAATAGATTTATTGTCAATTAAGATTAATTGAATGTTATATTCATGCTAATTACAATCTAAAATTTTATTATTAATAATAATATACTCCATCCTCAATATTGATAAACTAAATTTTATTAGATCTGTTCAAGTTCATTAAAAAAGAAAAAGAAAAAGAAAGACCTCGGTAAGAAAATTAATTTTTCCTTTATTCCTTTCGCATTATTCATATATAGTTTTTCTGCATAAACTTATTATTGAATTAATAGCACCGTGAATAATGACTTATACGTAATAACATAATTCTATTATAAAATAATTTTGAGATAACTTTTAAATTTATTCTTGTATAATTAAAATTTCAATGATATGAAGATAAGATCAATAGATAAGCATTTATGTCAAGTATCAATACCATATTTTTAGATAATGTTGATAAAACTACGAGGTCAAGAATTTAAGTTTTCTTATTAAATATAAAATAAATTCATTTAAAACAATTTTTTCTAATTCCATAGGTCTTTAAATATCAATAGGCTTAAATTAAACGGTGAAAATAAATTTATTTCGATAAAATTTAATTTGTCCATCTTTTTTTCATTCATTTTTTTCATTCCAATATGTCTAGTAAAATATTGAAGGTAATTTTAATTTGCTTATCTAGATTTCAACAAAATTAATATCCCAATATGTAGGTAACACTCTTCACTTTTATATTAAAGGCATTTATAATCGATTCATTACTTAATAATAATTTTGTTTAATCTTTGATGTTTATTGTATAATAGTTTAAAATAATCGAAAACTTACTTAATAAGATGACTTGTATGTGTAAGAGGTAGTGTTCTGTACTACACAAGTAAAATAATAAAGCGCTAGAGCAAATTAAATCTAATTTTTGCACTTATATAAATTTTCTGTTTTGATATTTTATGTAATATTCCTTCAGAAGTGATATGAAAAAACAAAACTATTATTCAGAAACAAATTATTATAATTCGTTCAATTTTTAGCGTTATTAAATTTTCTTGGTCATTGTATATTCTTCAATATTACGAAGAGAATATATCATTATTATTCATTTCAGTATTCGGTATTCAGTAACTTATCTTTATTTCATTATTCATTAATATAAAATTAAGTGGGTTATCATTGCCATTCAAGGCAAGTATTTGTATTTATGTAAATGTATTTTAAAATATTGAGAAAATGAAAAAAATATACTTTTAATAATATATAAATATATAAATAAATTATTGATTTCAATGGTGTTGATGACGTAATAACGAATGAGACAGGATAATGAATAATTTTTCAATTTTTAGACAATTTAATAGTTACTGCTATGTGACGATATAAATATATTAATATTTCTAAATAACAAATATGTAGAATGTAATGACGAATTGTTATCATATAAATGCTGTTTACTGTAAAAAAAACATTGATAAATGATATTATATGGTCCGTGCGATAAACCGTGCACAAATTTATTTGCCACGCAACAAGTTGAGTTAAATTTTAGAATTAAACTATATGTTAAATTAACTTTATTATCATCATAATTAAAAACTGAACGTACTTTCGAAAATAATGTAATGTTTTGCGTTTTCTATTTAATACATATCTATTGCATTTGCTACTCAGGCCTATGCACATTCATAAAACCGTGACTGTTAACAATTGACAAATCGGCAACATATCAGTGAATTCTAACCGACACCAACATAACAGAAGAAATAATATAACATTACAATCCAAAAGAAGAAATTTGCCCAAATAACCTTGAATAGTTTTTATTCTAAAGTTGAAAAGCGCACTTAAGGCTGAATCAACGTAAATACAAGAGCATACTTTCCCATCCCCGTTTATGTAATCGCGACCATCGATGACCTAATGGAGCATTTGTGTATTTGAACTAGAATGCCGGAGAGATCCGATAGGGAGCACCGGAACGATTTGATGGAGAAGAGTCGTGAAAGAGAGGAGTGGGAGAGACGAAACCGGGAGGACAGGCGTAATAGGGAACGTAGAGAGGACGAGAGGAAGGACTACGACAAGGAACGGTGCGTCATGATAAAACAAAAATCAAATAAAACAAATTCGCTGACAAATTTTGTAAAGCTTACTCGTAACTCTTAGAGCTATTGCATTATCCTAGCATACTTGCACATTCAAGTTCTCAAGCAAATAACGCTTATTATTATGTCTATCTTATGAGTATTTGCTGAAATGACGTTGCATTGCAGCAGATATGTACGTAGTACTGCTTGCATCTGACAGTTTGCATTTGTGTGTGTACATGTGTCTATCTATCTATCTATCTATCCATATCTCTCTCTCTCCCTCCCTCTCTTTCTCTTTCTCTTTCTCTCTCTCTCTCTCTCCCTCCCTCTCTTTCTCTTTCTCTTTCTCTTTCGATTGAATGTGTATATATTATGGAATAAACGTGATGTAGTTGTTATCCAGTAAAGCGCTTGAGGATTTAATCTTAGTTCGTCGTTCCTTAAATTTATCAATTCAAACATCAATAGTAGAATTTAGCACACTTAGCATACTTTCTAATCGATCTATTTTCTTATTCATACATACACTCGTGTAAAACATTAATGCACTTGAATGTTTTGCGCAGATAATATTATCAATCGGTATGTAGATTCAGCACACGTAATTACTATACAATTCAAAACATTTAATTATTGCCACACTGCATTTATTGTGGGATTTAATGTGTGTACTTTAAAATCTTGTTTGCTGTTTTTTTATATTTTTTATAGCGACCCCTTAAAAAATTATGCATGCAACAGTCGATTATTGATAAACTATTTACTTTAGGAAACACCCATAATATATAGTTTAATATACATCTGAAACCATATATCTTTATTTGGGTAAAAAATTTGATAAATTCGCTTTATTAATATCATCGAGAACCTCGATCATCAAATTCATCAAATTCATCAAATGGTATTTCATCTAAAAACACATGTTTTAATATACAAAATGAGTGACAAAGATAAATTTATCTTGCATTTATTGACTATCAAAACAATAATTATTGACTATAAATTAAAACGTAAAACTTATGTTTTTATTCGGTATATTTATGGTGAATCTGTTACTTAATAATTATTTTGTGCTTGCTCATTAACTGTTGAACGATGCTTGGTATAATAAAAATGATCAGCTAAAATTATAACACTTCTGAATTGCATTTTACTTGAAATGTCATCGGGAAAAAACAGAGATAATATTTTAAATCCAAATATCGTAAACTCTCCACTGATGCGCAACCAAAACAAAGCTTCTAAATATAAATATTACCACTGCTATTTCATTCTTCAAATGCCTCAAAGTAAATAAATTATTCTAATAATAGACGAAAGGGAGTTAATTAAAGTTGTAGAAAATTTCATTCATTAAATTTATTAATAATTTTTAATAAGATTTTTATTTTACATAATAACATACCTTATGGACACCATACGATTCAATTATAATCTACATGTTTATGATTGGATTTTATTTTTCTACACACTAATTTATGCTGTATTTAAAAACTCTGCAGATTCTACTATCATATAAATGTAAATAAGCACAATAACTATCATAGAAATAGAATAACTCAAAAAAACTTGAATGTAATTATTTTGTTTCGCATGGTGACGATGGGACAAGCGTAGTAGTAGTATAAGTAATCTTACCTAACATATATGCCATTAGATTATTTTGAATAAATTGAAAGTTTTAATTACCTATTAAATATTTTCTTTTCATTAGTATAGTCACAATGGTAATAGCGAATGATGCAATACACCCAATCGTACTAATTTCCCGGTAGTATGACTTACTGTAAACAGATATTATTTTACGTCTATATTAATCAATCGTTACCATCTTAAAATTATACTAATGAAATACTTATATTATATACTAATATTTGAATAATCTTTAATACATGTAAAATAAAAGCTAAAATAACGAATCAATATGTGTATTTCATTTCGTTTAGTCGATATATGGGGATGGCTATTTGTTTGGAATTATCTGTAGATTATAGAAGGAGTGTGTGTAGCATAGCAACCCTTTATACGTCTTTTATATTCACTGCAAAGCTGGAAGACTGCTTGTTAAAATTGCAAAGCCTATTTCCCAATTATAACTGAAAAAAAAACTCCGTTTTTCGTGCACACACAGGTACAAGGACGATAGGGACCGACATAGAAATGACGACAAGCTTCGAACTCGAAACGATCGAGAGAGACGGGACCGTGATTATGATTATGAAAAGGACGGCGGCGGCGGCGGCGGCGGCGGAGGTGGCGAAGGTGGTGGCGGCGGTGGAGGCGGAGGCGGAGGCGGTGTCGGTGGCAGCAGTGGCAGTGTTGGCGGTGGCAGCAGTGGAGGCGGCGGTGGTGGTGGCCATCGTCACGATCGTTATGATCGCCACTCGGTTGACCGTAAACGAAACAAAAGAAGCGCCAGCCCTTACTCCTCGAAATATCGCCCCGAGATAAAGGACACTACCCCGGAACGTCCGCGCAAGAAGGAGAAAGACTACGAGGACAAGTCGGACGAGCGCAAGAAAGAGAAGAAAATCAAGGACAAGAAAAAGAAGAAAGATAACGAGGACAAGGAAAAGAAAAAGAAGAAGAAGAAGGAGAAGAAGGCTCTTATACAGAAGGAAGCGGCAGCCGCGGTAGCAGCGGCGGCGGCGGCGGCTGCGGTGGTCAGCTCCACGACGTTGCCCATCGTCAAAGTCAAGGAAGAACCCCAGTCGAGTGACGAAGCTGTATCAACGGAGATGCCCGTGAGATCGCTTAAGACGACTCCCCTCATCCAGTTCACGAACGTGGTTGTCAAGTCCGAGCCTCCGGACGATGTCAAGCTGCCAAAGATCGAGGAGAAGAAGCTAAGCTCCGTGGAAATGTCGATGAACCCGGAACCGCCGGAGACCAAAGTACCGGAGAGCACTTTGAAAAGTATCGCCGCAATCGAGCCCGACAGCCAAGTGGCCGACTCCAAGCCCGAGCTGAAGATCGCGGAAAGCCTATATGCAGGCCTGGTCGACGACACCGAGATAACCACGACCACGAGCGTGACGATCTCGAAGGATGAAGGCCACCCGCGGGAGGACGGCGAGATCGAGGAGAAGGCCGAGCTCACCCCCGTAAGCACGTCGCCCAAGAAGGAAGAGTTTCTCGCGCCCTTGCCCGAGCTCTCCAAGTGGGAGAGGGACGAGGGCGCGGACAAGCTGGATGATAGCTCCGAGGCCACGGAAAGGGGATCACCCGAGCCCGAAGACTCGAAGAGCGCCAAGGTCGTGACGACGGAGGTGCTCAAGAGAGCCGAGAACGCCATATTTCAGAAGGCCATCAATGCCATTAGGCCCATTGAGATCAAGAAGATAAGTGAGAGCAGAAAAGTGCTGTACCAAAATCCAGAACCAAAGGTCAGTTTCTTTACGCGCTTCTTCCATAGCTTAGTCCGCACCCGATATTAATGCTTGGTTGAGGGGGGGGGGGTGCATAACTATTTTATGGCGGCTGCGTATTGAGTGTCTCAAGTACATTATTGCAATTGTAAATGTTAATTCATTAGACTAATGTATTTGGAAATCAATCGATATTTCCTCCTCGGCTCCATGCGTGGAATATCCAGTTGCAATCGCTCGCTTATACAATAATTTCACAAATATTAATCATATTATCATTAAGGATTAGTCGATAAGTGAATCTCAGCTAGAATTAATAAGTTATACAGTCACAAACTATAGCGCTCTCTATTTAATGAATAATTTGATTAGAGGGTATAGTGAAAAAATTAATGTTGCAAATGGTATTATTAAACAACATCTCAATGAACGTATATTCCTTGTTTATATAATTTCCTAAATGTATTTAATTATCTTTCGTTGTGGGTGGTCACCCTTAAAAATTGAGTATTGTTGATTTATTATTAAAGAAGAACAAAGTGACAATGAAATTTTAATTGCCACGAAAAATTGATGAAATTGAGAGAGCTAGCCGAATGAAAAGAAAAACTCGTAGTTGTCATATAGTTGTCTAGAGACGTCGTTGCATGCGATTTGCTCAAAATGAATAAGACTGTTAGAACGGAAGTATATCCATTAAAGTTGAATGTACGGTCCACAGGTGCTTGAGTCTGAAATGGAAAGAGAGTCACGCAAGAGCGTAAACGTAACCCTGAACGTTGGGAAGAACGAGCGTAATGTAGAAATATCCTCGGAGCCGTTGAAAAAGACGAAGGTCGAGAGACCCAAGTTCAAGGGCGTGCAGTTGTCACCGACGCGACTCTCGGTAAAGGAGCGCCTGGGCGAGAAGATCGAAGATGACGCGAAACTCGGAAGCATAAAGTGCGTGGTAGATCAACGACGCGAGGCGAGCAAGGGTGACTCGACACCTAGGAGCCGCTCGCCCCGGGTCACGAACAAAGACAGGCGAGTTTCCGTTTCGCTCGAGACTCGCATCGACAATGTGCCCCTCTTACCCAATCCGGAAAGAAAGGTGTTCGTCGAGGACAGGAAGAGGGATAGGAATGAGAGGCCGAGGATCGAGCCGAGACAGTCCGAGGTAAACATAACTCACCGACCCTTGGCACTATTTACTTAATATAATGCACGTCTTTTTTGACATTGGTAACAGTGGTTTTCTGTCTTTGTAGACTAATTGGGTGCGTTTAATTTTAGAGGTAAGTAGTGGCGATGGTAAGTCGTGTAGAAAACATCACTAACAATAGATTTTAGTACGAGCACTTAACCATTAACAAACCTAATCGCCTTGAGGCTCGATGGATGAGGATGTGGAAGGTGGACAAGCAATAATTAAATTGATTAGTTGTTAAATTCACATTTTTATTATCTTAACTAATAATGCTCTATTGGTATTATAAGCAAGGCATGTTGCTGTAGTTTATGCAAAATTCAATGAGTATTGAGGTCTACATTATGTATATGAGCTATACTGCACAGAAAGAAGTTTTTTTTTTTTTTTAATAAAACGCCACAAGCTGAGTGGAGCGATTGATGAGTACATCTGTTATTCTTGTTGCTTGCATTAGATGTTTAAAATCAATAATGCTGAGAGTGCTGAAATATACGCTCGAATACTTTTGAGCCTCGAGTTAATCCCGTAAAAAATTTTAACATAAACAAAATAACAAATAGTATTATTATCAACCAAAATTTCATTCTGTAGCCATGTGTGTTAACTCTATTATGAATAAAAAGATCATTTTACATATAAAAACTTAGAGCAAAGAAATCTCTCATTATGTAGCTTTTGTATGCTAATTTTAATGATGATTGTATGTACGATATAGAAATGAGATATCACAAGTATTATTATTTGCAATTATATAAATTTTATGAAAAAAAAGAGATAGGCGATATTTGCACCTATGTATATATATATATTTTTTTTTATCTTATTTTATTTTATTTGTTAGCAAAATCTATATTCAATCAATCAACTAATGCATTCAAATCTATTTTGCTATTTAAACAAACTTAATAGGCAGCTTTATGTCAATAACGGACAAAATTCTCATGTAAAAAGCATAAAAATGTTTATTTCTTAAAAAATTAATAACATAAGATTTTGATCATTTTTTAATATTATTAACAATTATTATTATCATTGTCATTGTCATTGTTGTTATTGTTGCTATTGTTGTTGTTGTTGATGTTATTATGGCCAATCGTTATATGCGTTACTTTATGGATTTAAGAGCAATAGATAATAGTTTATTCAATATCTCTTAGTTTGTTATTAACGACAAATCAAACGCACCCAATAGTTTTTAATATTACACTTATAATTACAATGATATTCTGAAAGCATTTTATGCATTTAATAATAGTCAATGATGTGTATACTATTGTTAATTGTGAAGTGCATAAATTCGTTAAATATTATTTACTGTGTGATGCTACTGTTTTGGTAAATTTAATAAATTTAACCAATGCCTACGGCAACCCATACGAATTCAATCTACAACTTATGAATATAGAACTTCTTTTTAAAATTTTATTTTGTTTTCTAACGATAGCTACTAACAATATGAATAAAGATAGCGAGAGTACCTGTAGTAACTTAAAACTGCTTATCCATGTAAAATTTTACCAACAGCCGTACTTATCACTTACGGAAAAAGCTAATACGTGTAACATTAATAGAACGAAATAAGTCACATAATAGGTACACCTGGAATTTCGCAATTTATTATCATTATTATTATTATTCGCGATATTATCAATGCAAAATATTCGCTTCAGGCTCGCTACTTTAAACGTACAATCAATTAGAGAACCTAGTAGTATAATATTTTATACAAATTCTAATGCATTAGTCATGTCTTTAAATAAAGACGATACTATGCTTGAGAAAATTCAATAACTAATAATTGGGTAGTTTAATTGCTAATGCGGCAAAATAATAAAATAAAAAAAATATAATCAATAATAATCAAAACCAAAAATACTACTACTACCACACTGTTACTACTACTACTACTACTACTACTATTACTACTACTACTACTACTACTACTACTA
>JAPYYT010001161.1:0-31000 GCA_030522565.1 Ceratosolen corneri
GGGGGGGGGGGGGGGGGGGGGGGGGGGGGGGGGGGGGGGGGGGGGGGGGGGGGGGGGGGGGGGGGGGGGGGGGGGGGGGGGGGGGGGGAGGGGAATCGACATTCAGCAGAAGCTCGTATTAATGGAGGATTTCGCGAGGATCCCCCTGGCGCTATATAAATTGCCTTATCTTGCATGAACTCGCACCAAGAAAGTTCATAGCCGCTGCTTTTCAGGCGACGTCGCGACGATTGCCGATCGAATTATACATTTGGGCCGGGCATTAGCGTGCGCCGCGGCTTCGCCGTGCAAATGGAGTGTCAACGGAAACGGAAACCATTCATCCCGGTTCCTCTATGCGGAGTTTCCAAGTTTTCGCCGCTCTGCCATTAAGCTCGTTACGCAGCGGAGGTTTTCTTAAGGAATTAACGAAAGTGACTCGCGCCACGCGCCATTTCATTCATTATTCGCGAGGAATAATTTTCTCGCCCGACGGTTTTCCTTTTTTAATTTTACAGTTCACGGCGCTGCCGAGAATATAAATTACGTAAATCGTAAGCAACTGCATCATCGGATACCTAACTTTTTTTGCTCGTCTCTTGTCTTTTTTCCTCCTTCTTATTCTTCCTCCTCTTCTTCCTCCTTTTTTTCTTCGTACTTTTATTTTCTTAAATAATTGCTTAATCTAGCGTCACTTGGAGCTGAAAGCTTTCCTACACTTTTTCCACGAGTTCAATGTGCTTTTTGCAAATTTTATTATCTGTAAGTAGTATTTATTACTGCGTAGGGCACGAATCTTGAGCGCGCCACGGGTAAATAAGAAAAATCTACTCTCCTGATTATTCTGTGCATTTAATGAGATTTCTAATAAAAAGGAAGAAGAAAAAAAAATCTAACATCCAGGGAAGCTAAGAGTATCCGTACTATAAATAATTATAATTGCACTCGTTATATGCTTGTCAAATATAATTACTGATTCTGTAATCTTAATAATAGCCGACGATCATTATATTATGTTCTACTTATTGACATTCATTACCTGCACATAATGCCACATCACGTGACATCATTACATACGCTATTTAAATTCCATACCCACAATTAACAAAAAAATATAACATTCCTATCACCCGACACATTACAAATACATAATAATAATAATTATTATTTTTATTATTATTATTATTATTGTCGTTATTATAAATATTATCATCGTTATTATGGATATGAAGGAAATGTCGTACGATAAAAAGTTTCATAAGCAAAGAGCGTCATTGCATTGAAATAAATTTACAAAGTGCTAAAATTAATTTTTATACGATCATTACCTTTTACATTTACGACCTATTAAATTTAACGCTGAAACAATTTTTTTAACGATCTTAAGAATATCAAGAAGGGTATGGTTTAACACGCGTTAAGTCTACTAGAGAAAAGTTCTCGATTGTGTATAGTCGAGGGTCGAGGAGTCGGGGGATGAGTTACACACATAATACACGTCAAGAGACAACTAATTACTCTTTAGCTCTTGGTTGAACATGTTTTACATAAAAGACTCGGTTAAATTTAGGGGCAAGATTTTTTGCTGAACAATTTACGATAACCTGCTCGTGATTTTTATTAGCTCGACAATTATTTGAGCGCAGCCAAGGTATTATACGAATTTTTTACTTTACTGTTTATTTATTATCTTCTCGAATTGCCTTGAAAATATACATCTAAGTAGCTCACGAATAGATTAAGACTGACTCTTCACTATGCAATATCAACATCATATGTACTAATAGTTTGTTGCGCGCGCTCGTGCGTGCGCGCGTGTGTGTGTGTGTGCAATTTATAGTTGATATCATGTAGGTAGCAAGCAATACTATATGAAATTTAATATTAAGTTCGTATTAAGTATTAAGCAATTCATTATACAAACTTTGATTAGCAATTACGCTCCTTTAACATTTTACAAAGTTTAAATTCAAGTTTTGAATTTCATTTTTCATATAAAACTGTAATTGAGCGTACAATGTAACGAAATCTTTAGAGTTTACGATAAAACAATTTTAAAATGTACATAATTGCATAAATTGCATAAATTCGAGAAGCAGCTTTCGAAAGTTTTGATAATTAATAGATTATGATGTTTCCAACTGTCGAATTATATTTCCAATTTCAAAGTTTGCTTAATGCAACGATTAACCTTGACAATCACAAAGTACATCACCAAGAGAAGCACTGTTTATCCTTGCCAATGAAATATTTAGGATGATAAGTGCATTTTGTAATGGAAGAGAAATTAAAGCATCAAGTATTTAGATCTAAATACTATTTTAGGCATTTGTCTTACTCATGTTAATATATATAGAAAATGTTTTCGAAGATTGGGCCAATCTTACTTGTACCAAGAGATTAATAACAATATAGAACGAAAGCGTATTATTAAAATTTTGTTTGTCAGAAAGATGTGTGTTCGAAGGACGGGAGAAGAGATCGTTTCGTATATATATTCAACAGCCACGTAAACCATAACAATGCAAACTTGGCAATAAATCGATGGGAAAGACTTGGCTGGAAAATCAGTGGAAATGCTTCTCCTCGATAATACAGCGACAAACGCCCAGTACAAGAGTCTTATTAATTTCTCCTCAATTCGTACGAAACGTCCTTGGACTTGATCCCTCGGCTAAATATTTCGAGAGCATAAATAAATAATAGCAAGGAAGTCTTGCTGGCCCGAGTCGGCAGCCACAACTCGCCCCTTTCTTACCCTCGACGCTCGAAAATAAAAAACCCCGACTCGCAGTCCGCTCGAGCAGCCAATAAATAACGTCGGCACGTAAGCCGCCGACGTGCCGATTCCTCCCAGAGCTCACTATCCCCTCCCCCTCCCCCACCCCGCCGCCGATCGACTCGCCGATCCCAGGAGCATCCCCAGGAAACGCGTCGTCCTCCTGTCACGCCAGTGAGAGTCGCGCGACACGCCCGCGGCCTTGATCCCCGGCAGCTCCAAGTTCCCCGAAACCCAGCGGATGCTGAAAAAGCGGAGCCCTGGCAAGAGTTTGGCGACCTCGAGGCGCCGAGTAATAGCGACCCTGGCAGGCGATCGCATTTTCAGCTCGCGCGGACAGTCCTCGATTTTCCAGAAGAAGGCCGGCTGCCGACTCGTCTTTTTCATTCGGCCCGACGCTCAAGAGACTCGTAACGAGCTGCTGGCCCAGAGCCTTATGACCTGGCGGCGATCCTCCCTGGCTCGGGGCCCCGCCTCCGAGTCCGTTCGCCCGACAGGAATCCGAGTCGTTACGCCGCTGCTAAATCGCCGCCGGGGCTTACCGGCCGTCCTGATAAGGCTTGGCGTTTTTGCGCGGACGTCCATGATCTCGCAGCCCTCTCCTCCTCGATCTCAATGGGATCTTTTGTCTGGACATTGGTTGGAAGCCTTGGTCCGAGGCAGCGCTGCTCTTTTTTTTTTCACGGCCACTTGTTTGAATGGGAGCCGATGAGTTCTTTTGCATTGTTTGTCAGTTTTCTCGGCCCGTCGAGGACTTTACGAGGAAACAATATATTATTTAGTCCCCGTTAAACTCGCAAGTTCTTGAAAATGTCCAAGTTATCGAGTAAACGATACGAGTAGAATTTTCAAGAAAGTACTGTGCTATTGCTTCGGTCGACGCTTTATTTGAGATAGATGGATTATTGTGTCGGCTTTGGCATTTCACTTATATAGCTAGGAATAATAAAAAAATACTGCTTAGCAGCAAGAGAGCGTCGAAAGTATTTCATTTTATTAGATATAAAGTTTATGGTAAAGAAGCTTATTACAAGTGGCTTAATGCAGTGATGCCTAATAAAAACGAGGTAACATCATCAGTGCAGTACACGAGCTTGTCAACCAAATATCATTTACCTTAATATATATATATGTTAAAATTAATAGACCAATTACAGAAATTTCATTGCTTTTGTGGCGTTTAAAATTATCGACTTTACAGGAATTGATTCTGCAATAATATACAGAAAGTTACATATATATATATATATATATATATATGCAGGAATGCAGTTTAAGAAATAGTTGGGATGAAATGTAACCGAATCGTATGCTGATGTGAGAAATTATTGTGCGCTAAACTTTCTAGTGACATTAAAAAGAATCCGTATATTGCCTGGAAAATTGTCAAATTATCTGGCTCGTTATGGGACTTTGATAAGGCCATCCATACCCAATTGAACGGCAATACTTTCTACGAGTCGGGAAATATGACAGGATTCAGGGGCTGAATAATATTCCCTCGAATTTCCCATGCGAAACTTAGCGAATAGGTTGCCAAGAGCGTAACGAGCGAGCCAAAGCCAAATTAGACACTCAGCACCTTATTCGAACGCTGCCTCTCGCCGGCCATTTCCAGCACACGCGCGCGCCCAGACAAACAACAGCCACGTCAATAAATATAAATTATAAATTGCCCGGCCACGGCAGCGTGCATTCAACTATTCACAAAAATGGCTAACGCGTTAAAAACCTTATTGCCCGGGAGTAGGCGGGGGCCTACCCTTATCACGCGGCCACCGAGCACCGCAACCAGCAATAAGTAATTCAAAAAGCTCTCTGCGCCTCGGCCGCGCAAATTAACACGTTCGGGAAATAAAACCGCAGCTCCAATCACGTGGCCCCGACCTAAGCGCAAAGACTCGTCCCTCGTTCCCATTACGAGACCTGGCCGTCCATCAAAGGCACGCGTTGACCTACGCTGACGTACTCTGACACGCCAATTGACGCGGCCCACCTCCATACAAGCCGATAATGTGGCCCTCTGCATGACCCTGCAGCCGCCGTGTTATCTATTTCGAAGCTGCTCGACGCTGCTCGACGCTGCGCTTAAGCCAAGGTGAGCGTCGCTTTAAGTGCTGGTAAAATGACGAGCATCGGGGTCAGTTTTGGTGACGCTCGATCTCCGCGTCGTAAAGCTTGCTCGATAGCCGGAACTTAAATATAAATCCTCGGGCTGCCTTCTTGACAGTCAATTTTCATTGGCCGCCTATGAGTTACAGTCGTATTATCACGGCTTATCACGGGCGCCCCCACATCTTGCCTTATGTAATCGTAAACAATATCAATTAGGAGGTGTATCAGCGGCTGGTTTATGGGGAGGCACTTTGATAAATCCCCGAAGCTAAGATACTTTAATGGATTTGAGAATTGTTGGAGAGAGGCAGTGTCGGACGTACGGACGCCGCCCGGGCTTTTCGCTCCCGTGTATATTATCTCTTTGCCAACTGCCAACTCCTATTCTACTTGGAGCTCTCTTCCCTTCGATTCTCCTCCCCCCCCGCCCCGCGACTCGCACATCTCGCTCGCGCCTCGCCTCCTCTCATTCTATTTAATAGCCCCTCCACACTGTTATCGGCGGCCGAATTTTTCCCTCGATTTTTCCAAGCTCGCTCGTGTCACTTTGGCATCGACCGCTACGCTCGCGACCGCTACGCTCGCGACCGCTACTGTCCGCTTCGTTCAACAGCTCCAAGCTTCTCCTCTTGCAAACTTCATTCGCAGATTCCGTAAAATCCGCTGCTCAACACCTCGTCCTTTAACTGGCAAATGCTCATTTATCGCTTTTTTCAATTCGTCCAAACACGCAAATCCCTTGCAAACCCTCACATTACTACGTACTTGGCCGCGATACATTTAACATTAAAAAGGAAAATACACAATATAAGCTCCACTTTAAAAGGACATTGACGTAAAATGGTCATAATTAAAAATGAGCGAACGATAACTGTAAACAAACAAAAAAAAGAGAATTAAAATTGAAAGAAAAATTATGTATACGATTATAACAGAGGCTATTTCACTCTGAAATGTTCAATAAAGTATTTTGCATTTTACAGGTTGTAAAAGTCAGCCGATCAATCGACTTTTAAACTAAATAAAAATATTTATCGCCTTCGGACGGATAATTATTAACTGTTATTTATTTATCGGGGCCCTTCAAGTCCACGATTATATGCCTGACAACAGGCGAGAAATCGTTCCGGCGCAGCAATAAAGCAAATACGAATACCAACGGAAGGATATTATTGTGGCAAACGAATGAAAACTCGCGAGCGTCCATTAAAGCGAGGCCAAAAAATGCAAAAAAAAAAAACAGCAGCACTATTAGGCCAATAGCAGGCGGGAAATGCCCAAAAAAATCCAAAATAAAAAAATAAAAGTTTTGCTAAGTGTGGGGTTCGAACCCACGCTCCCAGATGGGAACCAGAGCTTAAATCTGGCGCCTTAGACCGCTCGGCCAACCTAGCTTACGGTATCCAATGCTTACGTTATCACTTAATTCCGGGGGCTGCTCGACTCTTTTTATATTGCTATCGGTGTTTGGTTAAGCATGCGCTCGCACTTGCTCGCCGCAATATAAATTCTCAGTGGTCGGAAAGGTCGCTCGCACGTGGGCGTAGTGGTGCGCGAAAGCGGCCTCCGCTGATTTGGAAGAATGCAGTCTCGATGGGTTAAATAATTTGGCCTTTCGGTGATAACTTGAAAACACAAACGGGAGGTGGTGGTGGTGGCGGTGGTGGTGGTGTGTGTCTATGTGTGTATGGGTGATCTAGTTTGGGCGGCACTGGGACTTGAAAAACTCACGAGTGAATAAACGAAGGTTATTAACCTGTTTATGGATACAGCGTGGATAGAGCGGCTCGTTCTCCCAAACTACTTGCTCGCTCGATAGTGTATCCGGGGACTTAATGACAAATCCAAGTTAGATGGCTTCGGCGCAAAATAAGCTCGCCTGTTGAAACAACGCAATCGCTTTATGACTATGTGCAACAATATGTAGTTAGTCCAAGACCGTAAATGTAGTTGCAGGCTGTGGACGGGAAATGGAATAGATCGGCGGGAGGATTGTTTCGCAACAATTTACAAAGATTACAGAAAATAAGTATCTGTGAAAATGCGGCAGGTGAATTGATTGCATTAATGAAACGTTTAATTGCGTAATAATGAAAAGTTTAGCGGGCCTCTGTACCTGTGGTGGAATATTTGTCGCGAGTAAATAGAAAAATTGGAGATTACTTTATCTAGAGGCGCATTTGTACGCACACGTATAATAAAGTAAAATAACAAAAAAGAATCCAATTACAGAAGATTAGAAATAAAGAGAGGTCGGGGAATTACATCAAAAATACCGCAAACACCAACCGTTACATCCTGTAATTCTTTATATTAAAGGATTATACTCACTCTGCGGTAAAAGGGTGCGCTTCATTTTAAAAAGAAACTTGTAACAAAAGATCGGAGGGTATCGAATACGAGAAAGTCAATGTCACGCAAGGGTTAATACAAAATGGCTCACGTGTGTTGCCTTAGTACAGGTATTGTGCATTGCTTGGATTGACGCAGATGTTAGGCAGGTAGTCGTCGATACGGATTACCACTACAAGCGCAACCAAGAGAAATGGAGGACTTTTGACGATAGCTGAGAACAGCACTAAAGCACTCGATAATATGCTTGCAACATATGATACTATGATAATTCGATAATATAATGACATAGTAACTGTGTATATATAATTGACATTGTAAGTAGCAGTGCGTAAATGCTTATGAGACTACATGTAAATTGACAGTGATTTTTTACAACGTCATATATTCTTAATTTGCGACTGAATTACACTTTCATTATATAAGCGTTTAATGTTAGAATGTAAGAAGATACACGTAGCATTATTGGCCTTTTTGAAGTTTCATTGTGAGGAGCGAAGGCTTTTGAGGGAAGACATTCATGATACTGATTGGCCCTCACGGCTGAATCCAAAATGTTTTTCTGCAAAATCATGCGCTTACGATGACTTTGGCTAATTAGCCCGCTGATCTTGAGATTATCGAGAGTGAGTGGAAAATAGCGAGTAGGGGAAGAGAGAGAGAGAGAGAGAGAGAGAGAGAGAGAGAGAGAGAGAGAGAGAGGACAGTATGCGAGTCCGTAGGCTGCGAATGAAATGGAAAGTCAAACGAGGAGAGCAAAGAGGTTAAAAATTCTTGGATGCTCTTGAAAAAAATTATAAGACTGCCGCATTACAACCTTTGAAAATCTCATGTACATAATGTACAAGTTAATTTGTTTCTTGTATTGTTGTATTATTATGAAGACTGTGTAATGAGGAAAATGATGAAATAATATTGCGAAGCCAGACGAATGTAAAGCTATTTGATGGAAAAGGTAAGCTTCAACATTAAAAACGTACACTGATATTAATTATTCTCAACAATTATGATAAATCTAATTACCAATTAAATAGTTCTTAAAAAAAAAAAAAGTTCAAAGTTAAAGCAAGATTTGTGCTCACTTGTGTCTTATTATCGAAGGTCTAGCAAGGCTTGATAATGTTAATCATTAATTTATAAATATCATCGTTGGCTAAAACTTTCCGTTCATAAATTATTTGCCTAAAATTAGCCTCTAAATCAAATATTAGTACATTAAAACTGTTATGAATTGGTTTATTAATGTTAAAGTACTACAACAGCAATAAAGCGGGCTATAAATATTTACACAATACATCTGCTCGTATGACTGATTCATTGGAATAAGGTGTGAATTTTTTTATGGTCGAATATTCAATTAGCACTTAAGCCACGAGCGATATCTCATTCTTCGATTATTAAATCATTCGCCGCCTCATCCTCACATATACGTATGCGCTATACACACGTATTCCAAAATAATCACTTTAATTTAAATAGCACACACACACGATTACCGAGCCATCATTTCGAAGTCTCTGCAGTAGAGGCCTAAAAAGTACGTGTAAACAAACATATTGTAAAGTACACAATGGATTATAAGTGGCCGGTGAGGTTGAGGACGTTAACGACATAACGCCGTATGTATAAACAATCAATCAGTCTTGAATATAAGAGGCGATAAAATCAAACCTCGCACTCAAATAAGACTGCGGATGGATGCCACACAACGTTATTACAACGTGCGTTTGGGACTCTGCACGAATAACAAAACTCGCTTATCTCACGCGCACTACTCGCCTTCATTTAATACTACAACTTGGCCAAGTGGCAGAGATATCAAGCGATCCTTCTTTTAATAACCTCACGGCATGAGCAAAAAATTTACAATCCTTCGATAATTTAATACCCTCGTTTATCATCGAGAGATTGCGTTATTAATGCGCTATTACGATTTGAAATTATATTGCCACGTCCTTCGTGTAAGTAAGAGTGCTCGATCTCCCATGCGAATACTATTGGTTAAGACATCACGGCCATTCCTACTATTAGCCATAAAATACTTTTTGCCCGTACTTGCCATGGACCCTACAGAATAGTAAAATTACGCATTGGCTAACTTACCGTTACATTCAACGATTCTAATTCACTTGCACCTCCATTCATCTGGATTGCCAATTAAAAGAGTCCTTCAAATCATTTAAATATAACAATCGACTTTAACGCTTTGTGCACATAATCGTGCCAATGCCCCGACCACTCGCAACATTAAAAGCAGTAAATTATTCATGGGATTCTGTTGAAAATCGATTGCCAACTGCCCGTGCTAATCAGGATTTTTAAGATGGATTTTTAATGAATAGCCACGATCCAAAGGAGCCAAAGTCTTTGCAGCCAAAGTCCAAAGTCAAAAATCAATAATTGCGCTGCCGATTCCCATCAGAGCACTACTTTGGCACTTTGGCATTAGCCAAGTTGGAGGGGCAGGGGGCGATTTCCAGTAGCCAATGACTGCCAACCGACTCGGCCGAGCTTGCCAAACGGGCCGTGAACAGCTCCGCGGACCGTCCCTGCCAAGAACCCAGTTAACCCAGTTAACCCAGAAGAAGAATGCCCAGAAGGGTAATGGGCTCGTGGACAGCAGTCGAGTATGAAAATGGAATGAAAAGAGGATCGAGCCCATTTTACAGAGGAGCCGCGAGTCTCAAGATCCAGGTTTAATGGGAGCAGTCGGCGGGTTCGTGACCGGGGGGGGGGGCGCGGGGCCTAACATACGCAGAACGACATTTAGGTGGCCCATCGCAACAATTTCGCTGAAAAAGGCACGAACTGTGCGTAATTCCATTCCGACGCATCTGTTGTCATTCTCACGTTACCTCGTAGCTCCTGTAATGACTGTCTGTCGCATGACAACACGGCCACGATAATATAAGGGTCCCCGAAAGTGGTTGGTTGCTTGGTTGGTTAGTCGAGCGGCCTGGCGGGGCGGCGGAGGCACCGAGGGAAGGTTGGGGGGCAGGGGATAGGGGGGGCAGGAGGTAGAAATCACGCGGGGACGCGCCGCTTCTGGGAGCTGGAATTACTCGCGTATGTTTGTGTGTGACTTACACCAGAGAGAGGCAACAATAGGCGTCGGTAGAGCCGCTTAGATTGGGCTCGAGGGGTGACGCGCATCTCCCGTTTCCAAGTGTACGTGCGCGCGCGCGCGCGCGTTGGGGTGAGAGAAAGAGACAAGTGATAGGTAGGGCTCGGACTGTAAAGATTTACGCTCCTAGTGAGACAGACAAAGGGCCACTCGATTTTCTTTCTATTAAAGGACTTGCGCTTATTTAATTATTATTCGACGCTTGGAGCGGGGCGGGGGGGGGGAACTATGGATTTTCCTCTTATTCTTAACTTTTCTTTATTCGACTGATTGTATTGACGATCACGGATGCCACTTGATTATTATTGCCGTGCGAGTATCCTAACGAAGTATAGATCGTGACCGAAAATATGTTTTTACATTCGATAATATTTTGCGCGCTATCCAAGCGATTTTACATATAACACCTTACATTCGTTATTACAAATAACAATTGTATGAATTATTGCTCAATTGAATCGAAGGCTATAAGCTAGTTGTAATTGTTATTAGTATTGTATCTCCGTCTTATGCGTGTTATTGAAATTTAACGAATGATTCTGTTAATGTAATAATGACAACGCAATTATTCTAAAGCAAACGATTCGCCAAATATTTGCCGTTTCTATTTATCCCTAAATATTGATAATAATTATCAAAAGTTCGTATTAGTTCGTTTTACTGCCAATAAAAGTTAATAACCTGTGAAAGCAATAAAACAAATCTTCATACGTCTTTTATAAACTTGCGTATAGACTTCTATAAACGCCAATAAATGACTGGTCACGCATCAATCAAACTGCGCTATTAAAAGTCCTCGATAAAAAGAGAAAATATTGGAAAAACTGCATTTAAATCAATATCACAATATTAAATATACATTTAAATTTATATATATAATATTACTGCCGAGAATCCACTACTTAATGATAATTAATATATTTATATGATGATTAAGTATTTAATCGACGTGTTGTAATTCATCTATGTTAAGGCATAAGCAGCATGACGAATGAAAGAAAATTTCACATCTTTTATGGATATCGACAATAATAAGCCATTAACAATTTTAACACGCTGCTTAATTGTTGTAATTTTAATGTTTGCCGGTAGCTTTAAGATTTCACTTTTACAATTTTATAGGATATTTGCGCTCAATGAGAAGCAAACACAAACAAATGTCACGAGCTCTTTATTTATCCGATTATTTATAAAATAACTTTTACTAACTTAGCAATTGATAGAGTTGAGAATTAACCTTGAGAAATTGCATTGCACGGCATCTACTATTTAATGCCCAAGTCTAAATAATTCCCTCGGCGAAACAACAACGATAAATATCATATTACGGGCAAATCTTTTAGAGATGAATTTTACAAAGTTTCCGCAGCAGTTAAATCCTTGTCAGAACGAAGCACTCGCGATTCTAAAGCAATTACATTGGTGGTGTAAGCCTTTTCCGAAGGCAGCTTTCCGGTCCCGCATGCGGCTTATAAATCACGAGCTCCGATCGCTTCCCCGCTCCACTTAAGATGGAAATTGTATTTCCAAGGTATTGTTGTTGGGCTCGGAGAGAGAGAGAGAGAGAGAGTGGCCGAGACAATGGAGCCCCGAGATGAGACATTTCATCGATTTCATCAAAGAAATAATAGAGGGCCGTGGAAGTTAGACATCCAGCCGGTTGCTATTTAATCGCCATTTAACCGCCAATGAGAGTAGTAAATCGTCGTGTGATAAATGCACGCGTGTTGCTGGCTAAAGATGAGGCCTCTGAATCCTTTTGGTTGCCTAAAGTCAGGAGGCTCTCACCTATTAACGATTTTTCACTTGGAGTTTTGATTGAGCAACTCGGTCCGATGACCTTTATCGTGTAATCAGTGGTGTAATCACGGTCAATTATATCAGTGTCCAAGAGACTCTTCATTAATCGCGTGGAAGGATTAAAACGTAGAAATTTCGCGTGCACCGGCGCCCGGGGAGCTTATTAAGGAGAAATTAGAAAATCGGTCCTGCTATTAAGATTATTTAAAATTTACAAACACTTTGGCGGATTAAAATCTTAAGCTCCCAAGAAAAAGTCCACTTAGCCCTGTCGGAGAGACAGCGACTCACTTTTAAACAGTACTTTCAACTTCTTCTCATTTTCTCTTCGTCTCGAGAAAAAAATCCCGAAACTTTCGTCATCGTGTAGCTCAGATAATTTATTGTTATTGGTGCTCGTCCTCTTTCGCCGAGGATACGGGAAAGTCGCGGGGAGCGTGGTGGGCCGCCGGTCTTCTGTCCGCCTTCGGAATTGGCTCGAGCGATCAAGGGATCGACGAGAAAGAAGCTGCGGACGACGAATTTAATATTTCCAAGACTGCGGTAACGCAATTTCACGGGACGTCGCGCGTGCAGCTCGTGTCGTAGCCTAACGCCTCTAAGCATTACAAATGCGATTTTCCCTCGGATCGAGAGTCCAACTTCGTTTCGGGAAAGCGGGGAAGGATGTTAATCGCTTTACGACCGAGACTTGTTTTCCGCATTCACGCACGAAGTCTGCGATGGAGATATATCGAGTTACCAGCGAATTTACGCCTGCGGTGAGCTGATTGTAGTACTGCGCTGTAGGACGGCGCTGGCGGTGGTGGTGGTGGTGGTGGTGGCGATGGTGGTGGTGGTGGTGATGGTGGCGGAGGTGAGGGTGGGTGGGAAGTTTGCAAGGAGGGTAAAAAGACGTGGCAAAGAAAAGTCGCGCTAGGAAGATACTGGCAATGCGATCGGCCATGCGAAAGGGAATTAACTGCTGTTTTGATCTTTTTGCGAGGCTATCTGAGAGTGACGCGAATGTCATTAGCATACATAATGCCGCTTTTTGTGACACTAATCTGACAATTGCATGAGATATCTTTGATAATCAAGTACCCTGTATTTGCGATATTCTCGAGCTCTGAGAAATCGCTCTCCTCTCCTCCCGCCTTTAACGAATTCCTTCCTCGTTTTCTTTTTAACGAATAATTATTGAGATTAAGGAGGCCCGGTGGCGTGGGAGTAGTGAAATCGGGCCGCACCGATTAAAAATGATTTTCGAGTTGCATAAGTAATGAGGGGACGGTGCCTCGGAGGCGGTAAGTGCTCGGCAGTGGCCGCCTTTGACCTTCGACAATGGCAGTCAACAAGAGTCGCCCGAGCACGCGAGGAGCGTCGATTTCTCGGCTTCTCAGCCCACTTCCGCTCCCAGCCAAACTCCACGCTCATTACCATTCGCCTCCTGCATCCGCATAAATCGCATCATTGCTTACGGGCGCTCGTTTCATATTAGAAAAATTGGGCGATTTCAATCGAGCGACTTCCTCGCCCATTAGAGTCCCTCGGCTGGGGCTTTTATCTGTCTCTGACAGAGAGCGATAATGGCCTCGCGCGAGGAATTGTTTCAAAAATCCACATCGCAGCTCTCGGCGAAGGAAATTAATCAGCCGCTCGCGAGACCATAAATAACGATTCGGTGGTGCCAGGAGCGTCAGCGAGAGACCGAGAAGGAGCGCGAAAGAGGGGAGAGGGGTGAGGGGAGAGGGAGCAGTGGCACGTAGCAAATGCACGTACACTAGTTGTCAGACAATGGATGACAAATTGCTGGAGAGGCAAAACAAACGGAGGGCAGTCGCCGAGAAGTGCATTCGCTCGATCGTGTCCGGTTGACGCGCTGTCATCGATATTACCGCTCGCCTCCTCGTCTTGCCAACAGGCCAATGTCAACAGACACCCGAGCTGGAAAAATGGCCCTTCCTACTGCTAACAGGCCAGCCACGGCTTTCCCCAACTCTGCGAGGCACTTTAATGTGCCGGATTATTTCACGCACCGGAGAATAAATAAAAGAGGATCCTGATTGATAGAGGTGGAGGTGGGCATCGGGCGCGGGTCAAGTGTGTTTACCAACTGAGAAATGTCTTTATCAGTGTGCTTCGCTTCGCCACCTTCGCTCAACCCTGAAAACATTGTCCTCGCCAATATCGCGCCTCTCTCTCTCCACCATACGAATGTCGATTCGTATCAACCAAGCAGACTCGGGAGGGCTGGCGCGGCCTGTTCCTCCACGATAAGCTGCCTAATGCTCTCTCTCGCAGCATCTTGCGTTAGCAGATTGGGAGGTACGTTGCGCCTCAGCGTCCACACGCATTCGCTAAAAGTCGTGGGTGTTTGGGGAGGCGTTTTGGAATGCGAAGGAGGCTGAGGGTTGGCGGAGGCAGAGGCGCTTAACGAGGAGGCTTCCTTCCCCGGGCGATTCATCGGCGAGTAAACAGCGGCAGCCAACGCAGGTAGACCCTCTTACTAATACCCTCGCTTACTTTGGTTAAGTAGCGGCCCCTCTCCGTCCATCCGCCCATCCGCCCATCACCTCTCGCCTCCTCCGCGGTGTAAGCGTGGAATTTTAAAAAATTGCCTCCTTTGACGAGCTGTCGTCGGTTGGGCTGAGCGGAGAGTGGAGGCAGTGCGCTCCCGCCTCGTTTTGTTCTCCCGATTTCCTCGTTAAGCAAACGATCGTAAACAAAATCTCGGCCCCCCTCGCGGCTCTTTCACGTGTTTGCCACTCGCGCGACAATGGACGCGAGGGCACTCGCGCGCTCCTCGTCGCGGCCAAAAGTGCAGCGTCGGGAATTAAAGGGAGTGCGGGGCGAGAGCATCGAATGGAGCGACGGGAAAAGGGAAAAGGCACGAATGGAGAAGGACAATGAGCGGGAGGGCCGGAGGCGCGAGTACCGCCGGCTCCTTGTTGTGTCTTCTCCCTTCAGCCCAGCATTTTCATTTTGTTTTTCCTCATTTCCTCGTGAGGCACGCTGCCCCTTTTGTCGTCTTGTTCACCTCCCGTTCCATAGGGAGGGGCGGCAGAGCGATGCACACCCATCGCGAGGCAACAGCCGTTAAACATTTAACTGGCTAATTTTGGAGAAGGACTTTTTTTAAGCTGTTTTGACGAATGCGCGCGTGCGAGCGAGCGAGCCTCGAGATGCCGGCTTGCGAGAGAGAGAGGGAGAGGGCGACGAGGGCCAAGAGGTGGGAGAGGGAGGCGGGAGAGAGAGAGAGAGAGAGAGAGAGAGGGAGGGAGGGAGAGAGAGAGAGTGAGAGAGAGGCGCGTCTGCGTTTGCGGGAGAAGCGCGAATTGAAAAGAATAGGCGATGGAGGTGGAGAAGATAGCCTTCAGACTGAAATAATAACGAGGAGCGAAGGCTATGCCTTTAATCACGATATTAAACATTTACGATTGCCGAAAGGACCAGAAAAGAAAAGTCCGCTGGACGACCTCTCGCGCCTCTCGACCAATCCAATCGCTCCTTCCTCCTTCATCTCTGTGTGTGTGTGTGTGTGTGTGTGTGTGTGTGTATATAGTTTTTGTTGCTTTCCCTCGGTTTTATCCCTCGCGCAGCTCCGGGACGCGCCCGCACAAAGGATATTTTCTTCGCCGGTAATTATGCTTATGCTCGATCCCCTTATATTGTCAGCAGTTTTCGTGCAAAAAATAAAAGGAATTTCCCGGGGAATAATGTCTCGGGACTTTGACTTATTAAGCCAAATATCTCGCCTTAATAATTGATCAGCTTTTTTTAATCAGAGCGCTCTTGACGGCCTCGCGTACGGCTCGACACTCGAGTGTTGATTAAATAACACGTCTAATTGGACCTCTGGCGGCGAGTCGTTATTCTCTCGTGATAAGAAGAGTGAGAGGGAGAGTAGGAATGCTCGGCTGGGCTGGCCGACGCGCCTTAATCCTCGAAATGTCGATGACAGGCGCATGCTGAGGTCGTTCACGAGATGGGCCTCGAACCGAGGGACCAAGTGACTCGGTCAGCAATGCGAGCAAACATTGGCTGTCGAAGCTCGGGAGCGACGGGGGGGGGAACTAGGAGACTTTTTCGAGAAATCCGCCGGCCAGAGCCAAACGAGAATGGAAGGGGCAAGCTATGGGAGAGCGAGGCTCCGTGTGCAGTTTAATAAAGTGCCGCGAGCCGGGGAATCCGCAAAAAGCAATTCGGATGAGAATGAAAGGCCGGGAATGTAAGTGGGTGATTATGTTTACCGTAATAATTTAAAAACAAAAGTACTTGGGTTAAGGCTGCCTCGTTTTTGTCATGTCACTCTATTAAAGTGCCGCCTCGGTCGCGTCGGCCATATTGGCAGTTGCCGCCGGTAGCCGAGCGCGAGTGCATCCTTCAGCGGGAGCCTTTAAAAATCCGCGGCGAACAATACGACGAGCCAAGTCCATTAAAATAACTCTTAAAGGAGTTCAGTTTGGCGGAGGCGTCGGTCGGCCGGAGAGGCCCGAGGGTGTGGGTGGGTGTCGTGAAACGTATACGAAGGCCGCTTCCCTTTGAGTGCCGATGAAAATTCCATGCGCGTCATATAACTCGTCCCACCGGGCGCGCAAATAAGAATCTCGCGAGATCTTGGAATATATTCGTAAATAAAAAATCTTATGCGAGGGGCCGAGAGGGGGTGGGGGTGGGGGTGGTGGGGGTTGGGGTTTTGGGGGGCAGGCGCGAAGAAAATGGTCACACGCTCCAATGCTGACCCTCCGGTGCTCACTCCATCGCTCCCCAGGTCAGGATTCCCGATTTATACATCCGAGATTTTTATGCTGTTTTCACGTAGTTACACGCCCGCGCTCTCTAACTCTCACTCTCTCTCTCTCTCTCTCACTCTCTCTCGCGCGCGCTCACTCCCGTCTTAAGAGCGGCGACAGCGGTCCGATGAAATAAAATACATACGAAATAGCCCGCTGGACAGAATGTTATAACGCTCGACAGGCAGGGGGGAAGACGTGCCTCCTTCCCTCCTCGTCTCCTCTCTCTCTCGCTCTCTCGCTCTCTCTCGCTCCTCCTCGCCACAGCTTTTTTGTCAGCCTCTTTATTACGCCCACTTCTTTTTTCTCTCGTTTTCGACTTGAGCTTGAATCACGCGCCGCTCTACCCGCTCTGCTCCCAAATGCCTCGGCCTCGACGCGCGCACCCGCGCACGACTCTATTAGATTTCGAAGCGCGAGACGAATTTACGATTTTCTACATAAATCTCCGGCAGTTTTAGTGTCGGTGCACACGACGAGGATGCGCTGCCATATCCCCCGAGCAATAATATGCGACCGTCGCAGGAAAATAGGAAAGGCAAATCACGCCAACGACGTGATTTCACCTTAAAATTTTCTCATCTGAATATCAACAATATTCCCCCCCCCCACTAGCAATGCCCTGCACTCGCCTTAGTTTTTTAATAAATTGCAATTTTGCCCTTTTAATAATGTGGGACCAATGACGAGCTGGCAATCGGAGGTGATGACGCACCTCGCTCCCAGGTAGCCCGCATTTCTTCAAAATGACTCATTGAAATTGTAATTTAAATTGAATATATCTTAAAGAGCTGAATTTGCCGTGCCTCGGACGCTCCAAAAGTCTTCCTCTCTCGCACTCTCTCTCACTCAGTCTCTCCACAGAGCCAATAAGATAATAACGTTTCGTTTCGTCGTTTGGATCAACATTGCGACAAAGTTGTACTCCTCCGGAGGCCCCTCTCGAGGACGTCTTCGCGATACAGTTGGCTCAACAAAACCTAACAAATTGATAATCGAACGCGAAAATCGAGCCCCAAATTCGGCTTATTAGATAAGCGACGAATCGCCGGCCGCGCATGTGTAACCAATGCCCCGCTCCGCTACAATGAAGAGATCGTCGTCTTGGATAAGGCGGACCTGCCCAGCACACTTTTTTTGAATCTCGAGCATTGGCGCTCACACCACTGTTTTCATTGACGTCTCGGTCGCTTTAACACTGACAATCGGCTGGCGTTCTACATGGGGAGGGCCGCGTCCTCCTCCGCCATTGGAATATCAAATGGCGGACGGCCCCGTCGGCCTGTCACCCGGCAGATTAATACGCCGGAATAGGACGGGCTCACCGGGTGGGAAAAAGTTTTCCCGCTACGTTTGACGCAATTACTCAATTGCCGAGCAGGCTTGTGAGCGGGCCAAGTGAATCCCAAGTCAATCGCGCCGACGGCGACGACGACTCCGACGGCAATCGCACCCAGCGATCACATCTTCCACGAGTGCCGGCGATAAATAGGTGGGGGGGGGAGGCTTCCTTGTTTGAATATCCGTCGCGCACTATTTCTGCATATGACGAATCGAATACTATTACCGTTCTATCTGGCGGTGCGAGGTTCATCTGCATCCCATCAGCGGCTGCCTCGTCCTCGTCTCGCTCCTTTCCGGCGAATCGAATGATTTCGGCGCCCTAACCGTCTTTAAATTTGCGAATGAAAAAGTACGACGCCGGCTGACATGGGCTCTACGGCAATTTCTTTCACTCTGCCGTCTCATGAATAACTGGAGTTATGAACTTGGACGTTTTTTTGCCGAGACCTATTGTAAGTGGAAGGCGGAAGTGGAGCGAAGCGCGCGAGGGTATGGAAATTTGATGTAACGCATGATTAATCTAATGGAAAACTGCTTCCAGTCGCATTAAAGTGACCAGATAAGGCTCGCGAGGAGGAGGATTTTTTGGATCAATTTGAATAAATTTAAGGCTTAGGGAACGTGCCAGGCAGCGAGCAGCTAATAGAAAAGTCTCTCTCATTCGTATGCGCGCGCAATATTATTGAAATGGAAATTATTGGCACTTTTCGGGGGTAAGTGCATTTTCCACTTTTGGCCACTAATTGAAAAATGTGATTTAATCTTGATAAATGTACGAATTTCCTTCCAAAATCACTGTCCAATAATCATTGCAAAATGCAATTGTTTACGCGAAAACTCCACTCCAAGACTTTACATTATGACGATGTAGTTTTTTTTTTTTTGGAAAATCACAAGACCTAAAGTGTATGATAAAGAATTTACATACGCGTGAGGATACTCAATAAAATAGAGCAAAATGTTAGATGGCAATTTGATATGTTTTTCATAAGCATGGATATGCAGGGAATTACGATGGAAAATGCGAGATCGTTGGATCTCTTGACAAAGGGAAAACTGTGGAGAAGGCTTGAGGCTCGAGTGGTGATAATTTTTCATCGACAAAGTAAAAATATAAATCGCACAAGTAGCCTTCATTTCCTCAATTGTAATCAATCGATCTAGAAATACGGTGATTTCCATTACCGATCATTCAAATTTCATTCAAACATCAAGGGCTTAATAATCGTTAAAGCGATAATGTAATTCAATCATACGCCTGCAATTCGAATATATAATTAATTCCACGCTCCTTACTTCTATAAGTAATATCAACGCATTATGCCTTAAACTTACGGCCTCCGTCGTACTTTAGACTTAATAGAATATCTATCGAGGCGCTTTAAATTCATAACATTAAGTCGGATAACGTAAATGGACTTTAGACATTATAGGAGACTTTATTATAAAGAGTGCGTACTTGTGGGGCCGGGGGGGCTCTTATCAACTTATGTTCATCGCTTACTTCGATAATTAGATCAGACAATATCAACTTATTCCAAGTAGGAAATTTCGTTAAAAGCTTTATGGCAATATGCTTTATTATTATTTCATTGGGATATCGGGGAAATGAGAAATGGCGAGAAAAGTATTAAAGTGCAGATTAGGATAAATTTCGTTGGATTTCCTACGTAATGCTGGAGTGTGAATTATAACAAACAGGGATTTAATACATATATATATATATATATATATATATATATATATATATATACATATATATATATTCACAAAAGTCAGCATTCTTATCTGGATTTAAAAACTCGTACAATAAGTAATGAATGCAAGGTAGAATTACATGCACGAAATGCACTCAAATTGATAAAAATGTCAAAATGTCAGCGTGTACGATGAAGGCTTTTTTATTCTCTCTTCACAGCTACATTTTAGGAAAAATCTATAAAAACGTTGGACCATTTACACGAATAGTTAACGAAAATATTGGGAGAAGCCAATCTTAGTAATAAGTCAAGTGCACACATGATATAACATAGAGACAGTGGAATTAAAAAAAAAAAAATTGATATATAAATGCTATCTTATCTCGGTACACATTTAACCGAACATCATTTATTGTTATTTGTTATAATTCAGACAATATATTTAACTTGCTTTAAGAATGCAACTGCTTTAAGAAAAATACATTATAATTCTGCGACAGAGTTTTAAAGATATTTTTATCAATGGGTTTTGATTGCATTAGCTCGTTCTATGTTAAGTATGTAATATTCAATTACACAAACAAAGTCGATTTTTGAAAATTTGTGTTGGAACAAAGACTATTGATTATTTCAAAATATATGATATTTCTCTACATTTGTATTATAAATAAGCAATTGATTATTGATATTCTAATTATCAAATTATAGAGCTGCATTGTGATATCATTTTGCGTATACAGTCTCCTCTACTTGTTTAACTATTTACTTGTTTTAGTCCTCTATTTGTTAAAAAATAACTTTGTTGAGTATACCAATTAATTGCATTTACGAACTTTTTAAAAATAGTACAAAGTAATTATAATTGACGCCGTGCAATTATTTGTCGGTTATTTCTATTTTTCATATATAATATATGTCTATTATTATTTTATATCTTATATTATATTAGTTATATATTCATATTTATTATTTCATATAATTCCAGACTTTATAAATAAACGAATTTAGTTACTTTTTCTCTATTTTTAACAAATTATCTCTTGTCTCCGTGACAAATAAGATACAAAAATTAACATACATACGATATATATATATATATATATATATATATATATATAGAAAAAAAAAACTGGAGAAGCTGGGGATCGAACCCAGGACCTTTCACATGCAAAGCGAACGCTCTACCACTGAGCTACATCCCCGTACACATAGCTAATCGATATAGTATTATAAATGGAAAGATAATTTTTTTATATAATTAAATAATTAATTGTTGATAAACTATGAATTTTTGTATCGTTCGACAAATGTTTTATTAAATAACTTCGTTGTAATTTCATTATGTAATTTTATTCATTAACAACTATTGATAATGGATTATTAAGTAATAGTTACACTTTAAATATTTATCAGTATCTACAGAATAGAAATAACAATGTCTGGGGGGGAATAACAAATAACAAATAACAATAATGATAATAATAATAATAATAATAACAATAATAATAATAATAATAACAAATAACAAATAATAATAATAATAACAAATAATAATAATAATAATAATAACAAACAACAAATAACAAATAACAAATAGCAAATAACATATCGATAATTTATCTAGAGATTTTATTTTAATTTATGTATACAATGTAAGGCACTTTAATAGATTATTGTGTGAGAACTGATAGTCGAAATTTAATGAGACTACGTGAACATGTTAATAACAATATTCAGTTCAATGCAAATTAGAAATATGATTAATGTATTGTAAAATTGTGTGTTCGAAGTGATTAAATATTGTAAATAATTCGGAGCCCGAAGAAAGATTATGGAATTGAAATTCTTACTTGCAGATAAATTCATTATGGCAAATTTTTCAACACTTCAACTGAAATTGTACGTTTATAAAGCATTATTTATATTCGAACAGCAATAAAAAAAGGTAAACAAATAAGACTGATGATTAAAAGTGTTTTTTATTTATAAAGGCAGTTATAAAACGGAAATTTTAATAATAATTTCATAACCAAGTAACGTTGTATTTCATTTAGATTCAAGACTAAAGGGAGAATTTTTTTATGGATAGCAAATTTTTTGAAAGAATTTTCGAATCTTTCGTTGATACGAAATATCTTTTCCATACACATACCCGCATATGTGTTCACATAACAATAATAAAGTGGAAAATGCAGAGCTTTATATACATGTGTGTACCTTCGAATAATGTTAAAGTGACATTCTAAATCAATGCCGGCGCTAAGAATGTAATAATGGAAGTTTCCCACTGCGAGCTCGTACTTATGTACTCATACTTAGACCCTACATTTACAATTCCATTTACATTCTCGATATTTGATATTACGCCGCCCACATTTTCGCTAAAATAAACTTTATATAAAAAAAAGGAACGATGAATACATCTCAGTACTGTATTGCCACGACTTTTTCCAGAGCAAACTCAGATAGGAAGCCTGAATGTCTAAATATTTGAATTGGGCTTTGACATGACACCTGAGCAAATCGAGCCTCGTTGTATAACAACACTGCCTCGCAAACTGAGCCATGCAATTTATCTCAATACTCTCGACATTCCCACGTAAGTAGCTGATCGCTCCCATTCTTATATGCCAGCGAGAAACACGTGTCTTCCATTGTGACCAGTGCGAGCAATTATGAGCGTGGAAAAATTCGTTAAATTTGCCCGACGATAAACAATGTACGTAATATCCAATTTACTAAGAATAATCCAATTGACTTGACTTTTAGTTCCGTAACGGCCATGGTCGGGCCATTATGAAAAACTACGACATCCCCGTGTCGATGGGATACTTAAGGTGGCAAAGTGGGAGGGGTTGCGAGGTGAGGAAATGTCGTTGTAGCAGGATCGTATGAGGTTGGTTTGTGCGCACTTTGGTCGACTAGGCAGATGCCTATTTCAATAACCGAGAGCGGCTGTCATATAATAACGTACTTATTATTCGATGCAGGAACTCGAAAGCCACAGGGACAATGATAATAAGTGAGTAAGAGAATACGAGTAGAAGCAATGGCATCGCTCGATGACAAATCTGCCCTGAACCTCGAACAACTCTCGTACTATTGTGGAACAACCTGAATTTTGTTAGTTAATAGTTAAGTTGCTGGTTGATGAGTGTGGAGAGAGTAAGAGGCTTGGCTAGTCAAAGGCGCAAAGAGCCTGACATTTGTAATCGTTGGCTACAGTCGGCTAAAGCTTGTGCTCACAAGTCGAGGAGAAGGAGTATGCGCAGAAATGTATAAAATGCCGACAAGTGCGCAACGAGATCAATGTTCTAGGGAAATCAGCGACCAGGAAGGTCCCATGGTGTAACGGTTAGCACTCTGGACTCTGAATCCAGCAATCCGAGTTCAAATCTCGGTGGGACCTTTTGAATTTTTACATTTTTTTTCCAACAATTTTCCCACGCGAAGAGCCGCCTGCGGACGCGCGACGTCCTACGCCAAGATATGCTCGATGCCCAAGTCCCACTCTAGGCTCGTCGCCGTACATCAGCAGCAGCAGCCTCGATGACGGTCATCGTTACGCCCGCAATGAGAGCGGGGCGACGGAAGGGCACACAGAGCGAGCAGCAGCAACCTCGGCCGCAACTTCCGCCAGCCCCCGACCCTGGACAAGAGACGACGACTCCTCCGAGGAGGAGCGGCGATTATTCGGATCGTGGCGGGGGGGAGGGAGGGAGTAGCCTAATAAAGAAAGTGAGAGCAGCGCGGCAGAGCAGGAGCAGCGACGAGATGGCGGCCCGTTTGCAGGCGCAATTATATTACGTTCCCCCCGGCGGGCCCTCCGGCCCCTCGGCTCCCCCAGGTAGGCCCAAAAAAAGAGCGCGAGCCAAAAAATAAGTCTGACAGCGGTGGGATTCGAACCCACGCCCTTTCGGACTGGCGCCTAAAACCAGCGCCTTAGACCGCTCGGCCACGCTGCCTTCGAGCGACCTAATTTTTACGGCCCCATTTTACTCGTCGATCCCATTCGCCAACTATTTTCCAACTATTTTCAAACTTTTTCCTGCCCAAGTGCTTCCTTAATCCTGGGCTAAATGACTGGTTTATGGTGGGGCGCATGTGCGCCGGGGCTGGCCCCAATAAGTTGAAGCTTTTGAGCCGCGTATGCCAAAAGGATAATCGAGCCTCGTACTTTGGAAATGTCGTTTCACTTCAAGTGGCCGGATATTTCGTAGTGTTGGCTGTGTGGCTTCTGTGTGCGCTTGGCCGTAACGCGGACGGAGCGTTGCCTGGGTGCATTGTAAGTTGGAGTTATTGGAGCAATCGAAATTTCCCCTCCCCCTCTTCCCGCACCCTGACAATGACGAGCTCCTGTCGTTTGAGAACAATCGAGAACAATCGATTTATATAGTCTACATATATACACATATATATATATATATATATATATATATATATATATATATATAGTATAGTGAGATAATGATGAGCTTATTGGGTTGTACTTTAATTTTTCTTACTTTGTAAAATGATAGTCTGCCGAATTGACTTTGAGGGGATAAAGTGGAGCTGTGTTAGTTAGTATATTATAGACTTTTATATTTCCATGTTGTTTGGAATCGAATGTTTGGCGAATGTCTAGAAATTATTAATTGCTTTTTTTTAAATTTCGATTTATAATGTTTTGGAAATCTTTGACGAGGGAAGTTAATCGGACTCTATTAGGGCAAACTAAAGTTGCGGTTGTAAAGTCGGTTAGTACTGTTTAGATATTTCAAGTAATTGAAAGTTAAAGTATGTAAAATTTTAAATTTAAGCAATGACACCGAATGACATTAAGAAAATAACGAATACTGTTAGAAGCTTCCCTTTTGCAACCATAAGCTTTTACGTTACGCTACATGAGTTGTCTTTATAGTAATAAGATTGCATCTATTGCACAGACTCAGTGTTTTGAAAAGAAACAACAACCTTTTAAATCCAATGGGGTTGGCTGGATTTGATATTTGATTTCAGCATAGGATAAGTTCTTGATAAGTGAGCTTCTTGTAATAGAAAACACATTCTGCCGTATAAGGAATATGTATTAGATTTAAATACAAGCAAATATATATATATATATATAGGGCTGAGATGTCGATATTAATGATTAGATGGGATAAGCAAGGAAGTCATTAGGTCTATAAAATTAAGTAGTATTATATTACGTATGAGTATACCAAGAGTCTAAGAATGTTATAAATAAATTGAATAAATAATAAGAGCTTGGCAGAATGCGTTAAAATATCGATGGGAAATACAAAGTGATGACGAGAAAAAATTTCGAGGTAAAGAACAGTAAATGAAAAAGATTTTCACTAAGTTAGGAAAAATTTGTAATAAATAAACGGTTGATTTTAAACAATTGAATGAACAATTGAAAGGTCAATTTAACACGTAGAAATTATAAAGTAACTTGGGTATACCGAATTAGCAAGTTTCATATAATTAAATAATATATATATAGATATAATTCTACAATTTTTTTAATACATGAATATTGAAAAAATTCATTAAAGTGAAGGTGATGGATTTTTTATTGATTAAGTAATTGAAAGGAGAAAAGAATTCAAAAAGTTGTTTTTAATTTCCTTGCAAAGGACAAACACTTTATAATCGAGTGGCAATGATTTAATGATTTAAAGCAGCATTAATGCAGACAAGTATTATAAATTACTCGCTTGTTAAATATTTATTGAATATATTAAATGAAATATTTGAACATTAAAAAGCGTTTACGTAAGTGCCAAAGATGAATAAAATCACTTAAACTCTGATTTATCACTGAGCTTCTCATAGAAATCTGAAAAAAGCATAAGAATCGTAATTTTTTAATATTCATCGGACATAATAAATAATTAAATAATAGTCATCCATCTATATAAAGAATAAATGTATTTTTTTTTATCGAGTCGTTTGTTGATCAAGTATTTATGTTTTGGATTTTTTTATTATTCTTTAGTTATTTCAGAAATCATTGGGTCTGTATTGTTTAAAATTTTTCGTATTAAGGAATGGAAAGAATTGTTATGAGAAACATTGATAAGCTCGTATATTAGGGGGAATAGGGGTAGACGACGGCAGACTGTAGAGTATGAAAATTCTGAAAAACTTCTCACCTTCTTTGCTTTCTATATTCCTCGCCGCTTCGTATGATTATTCGCAATCTCACATAAGCTCAGCTTTTGCAATGCGCTTGCAATCAACGACTCGCGTAAATAATCATAATAAAAACAGGCATTCGCAGCGCTTCAATTAAAAATCGAGATCAATCGTGGCTTTGGAGGAGAAGAAGTCCTTATTATAAAAGAACTTGTCTTTGTAATTGAAAGTGCGTATTTGTTAGTTTTGAAATAAATCCAAGCCGATTGATGGTAGAGTAGTGTGGAGGAGGGAATGTGGTGGCGAGGATAATCTGGCCTTTAAAGTTCCTTCGCGAAAGGAATATTTGCCGAATGGCGGACATATCGAGATTGATACAGCGGTCGTTACGAAGCGCGCATAACTGCTTAGAGCCGACTTCATTTTAATTTGATTCTTCTCTCTCTCTCTCTCTGGCGATTGCGCGCCGCTTCCTCTTATTCCATTGCTCGTGGCAGCGGCGCTCTTAGATAAGATCTGCCGATATAAAAATTGAGGCTCATAACGCGACTCGCCGAGTTTTCTTATATTTTGCCTTATCGCGTCCCGAGGGTGCGGCGCATAAAACTGACGCTTGAACCGCGAGGGCCCGGAGATCCGCAAACGCCACGGACAGATCAATAAATTTGCGAGGATATCTGACAGATATGCTCCGGGATAAGGCATTCAAAAATAAAAACACCCCGGCCTCTTTTATGCGACTCGGTGGCACGGGGACAAACTTTACGATGGTTATCGAGGCGCTTTCCCGAGATTTATTTAAAAATCTCCTGCTTTCCATTTATTTCAATATATACCTTACGCGAGATAAGATTTATTGTTTATTGTACGAATGTTTATTAATATTAATTCGCCGAGGTCTCGTGGGCTCGAGAGGGCTGATGCGCCGCTTCGACTCCCGATGGATCCAAAGGATCTCGTTGCATTACAATTATGCAGGAGAATTATGTATAGGCGGTGTCTATTGGCGAAATGCATTGCTCCGACAGATTTAGGATTTTTAATCTTGCCGAGATGTTAAATGGCGCCTAAGAATTTCGATAATGGAGAATTATGTCAGTTCTCATGGTCTTATTATTGCTAGGGATTTTAATATCACAATTCGCTTATATATAATAACAAATTCGCTCGCATTTATTTACCATTTTTCTCTCTTGCATTTCAACATATCCCGATGGCATTTGATTATTAACCGCTCGTTGCCTCTCCTGCATATTGTAAAATAAATAAAATTATGTACAAAAGATGAAACGCCGGATAATAAATATTTAAAGTAGCCGCCGATATTTAATCCATCATGGTGCATTAAATGACGTGAAAGCTCGTTAATAACTATTGACTCACTCGTTATCATTATATAATCAGTCAATTTCTCATAATAATTTGTAAACAGTACGTTGATGAAAATCCGCGCATGAAATGCCAATTAATTATAAAAGTTTCTCCCTCTCTCTCCCTCTCTCTCTCTCTCTCTCCTTCTCTCTTCCTCTGCCTCTCTTCCTGAAATCCCTCCGTCAAACCTTGTTTCGTCGCACTAAATATTCATTCCATATTCTGTTTAAAAAGTTGCCCGGACGATATTCTCAGGCGAAAGCAAGAAAGTATCAATCTTTCTTGTCAATATTTGGGTCCGCACGAAAAATATAGAGGATGTAAATCGTTACTCGTCATCACTTCGGCCATACTCTTAACCCCCCCACCCCCGCCCCCTGCCACATTACGTCCATTTCTCCCCGCACCCCTCTCGCTTTCCTTACTCATTCTCTTTATCCATCGATCAAAGCCCAGTAGAGAGAGAGAGAGAGAGAGAGAGACTACCCCAATTTTATGGATAGCCATGGCTACGCATAACCTCAAACTCACTTCTGTCAGCCGGCGACTCCAGCACCCTCGATTTTAAGTTCCGGCGATCTGCGAGTGGTGAGGGGTGGTTGGGTGGGTGGACTCGCATGAAAATGCATGCATGAAAGACAAACCGACGGAGCTTTTCATCTACCTGCTTAGCATCCCCATACGGACGGGACATAACGTCGAGTGACGTCGGCACTTCTGGCGAACTTGTCGCCTTTTGGTCGAATGATGGGGCGCGTCTCTCTCTCTCTCTCTCTCTCGTCATGCCGATGACTTGCAGCGAGCAAATTACGGCGCGTATCACTCCCTCGTACTTGGAGGGGAGCCGAGAGCGAGGAGCGCCGGAAGGTAATTCCAGTCGATGAATTTATTATGCATAGTCCGCCGGGCGATTCGTCCACAAAAGCGAGAAAATTGTGTGTGTGAAGGGAGCGAGGGCCGGACAAGCCTCTCCTCCTTTCCAATTCCCTTTTACAGGATAGGCGCTTCCTCCTTCGGCTCGCCTATCTCAGTCGCCTCCTATCACTTTCTCCTCGAGTCATGTGGATTCTTTTTATCCACTCGGGACTCGGCTGCCTTCCTGTCGCTTTAATTTTCTTCCTCTCAACCACCGGCGCGCTCCCAATCTGTTACGTAGCTTAATAATCCAACTGGCCTCGTTTTATCTCGCCAAACTGCCCTCCTCCCTCTTCCTTCGCCGCCTCTTAATTATTTTTCACGTCTCATCTGCAGCGAGTTGTTCTTAAAATACCTTATCTCCGTCGTCCGGTATATGCATATAATCTTCCCTAATGTAGCTTCACTCGCGTTAGCTTCCATATTTTTTCCAGTCATATTTTAATTTCGCTTTTTCATAAACTTCCCCGTGCCCTCCTCTCTTCCCGTACACCCTTCCAATTTCCTCTTTCCTCGTCCGAGTCCATATCATAATCTTTATTATATTTTTCACCTTTATTCAGTTCTCTCGGATTCCCTCGCTTCCCCCTGCAGCCCGCCCGCCCCGCCACCACCCTACCCCGCCGGATTCGTTTCTCTTTTAACGTCGACCCCTGGGAACGTCGAGGCAGTTTTCTCGTTCAGACATTTCAAGGAAATGGAATGGCCTGCAGGTGTGTCCCAAAGTGCACGCGAGACCTAATTACCGCGGCTGCTGCGTAAGAGTGACGTATCTCGCTTATTACAGGTGCGTCCACCTATCCTCTCTCGTCTCTCGTCTCTCTCTCCCTCCCTCGTCTCTCGTCTCGCCTCTCGTCTCTCCCTCTCCCTCTCGCAACCACTCTCGTGGCTGGACGAAATAATCATCGGGCGAAAAAACGATTGGTCACCCTTCGTTTACTGTCTTTATGAGCGTCTGGACAGTGCGGGACTAGCGCCGCCTATTTGCTTTCGCTTGATAATGAAAAAATAAAAGAGCAAAGAAGAAAAAAAAAAAAAAGAAAGAAAGGAGAGAAAGAGAAAGAAGTTAAAAGCTCCGGTCATTTAACCTTTATGAGAATGAACATCTCCTGTTATTTTTCTAATTATTTGCTCGAACGCTCATTATCGACTTTACGTTTAAAGTAGCCGATAAATTCCCGTTGCATCGCCGAGGAGGAAAGCATTGCCCAAGACATTACGATTACGATTATGCACGCTCAATGCGCCCGCGATAATTATATCTGCCAAATGTTAAACAATCCCGCGTCTCGGCAATCTCGGTTATTATTTAATCATAGAGGACAAAGTAGTTGGTGTAAAAATCATCGCCTCTGTGTGGCTCGCCTCGCCCTATTCGTCTCCCAATATTGATATGGAAAGTTATGGATGGAGGCTACGAAGTTGAGAAATGATATTGGTGATATGAGTTACGCAGTCTATTACAATTGCGGTCGGTGTGCGCATATATGCTGCGGCTCGGTTAATTCTCGAGTAAATAGAAGAGTCGGAAATTTTAAACGAATTATATAGCTCGCATTATATAATACCGTGATTTTGTTTAATCGAATTGCAGATTTAGCTCGAGTGCATTAAGCTCGAGTCCCTGAATCTCATTAGCTCCTAAAGTATGAAAAATATTCAATAAGCCGCAGTAGAAATAAGTTTAAAAGTCCGTAATAAATTCAAGATTGAACGGCCGGCAGCTTCATGAAGCTGCCGAATTGAAATTATACAACAAATAATAGCCTCGTGCCTTTGATCGGACAACATTGGCAAATGCAGTTATGGAAGAACCGTGGTAAACGAAAACTCACGCAAATACATCTCGGACTATTGTTATTTACGATTGCAGCGACACGAGAATCCATCAAAGTAATAAAGCAACGAGGCCCGCGCTCCAACGGGATAAAGCACGGATTCGTCGTCCGTCGCGCGACGAAAGTAAAAATCCGAAAGGCTAAACAGAGAGCGGGGCATGTAAGAGAGGGGGGAGGGGGGAGGGAGGGGGAACAGGGGAGGAGGAACGAAACTACTAAAGTAACAATAATTCGGTGGATCGTCGGCTCGGCAACAAACAAAAACTCGATACTCCCTCACACGTACACACAGTGGCGGGGCTAGTGGTGGGGGCCTTTTTCGTTAATTTTCTACGTTCAAGCTCGGGCAATAGGTGATCGAATTCCGAGGGAAATCCAGATACAGCGAAGCGCTTTTCGTTAATCACTAACCGTGACGGACGAAATACCTCGTTAGCGAAATGCCGAGGGGCATCGGCCGGTCTATCTCTTCCCTCCCTCCCTCTCCTCACTCTCTCTCTCTCTCTCTCTCTCTCTCTCACTCTCTCTCGCCCCGTCGCCCGTTGGCCACCGCGCCGCCCCTCGGATGCTGCCCCCGGTCCCGCTATCTCTATCGCTTATCCGCGAGCGCCTATGACAACGTGGCGCATATTCGCTCTCTCGTGCGCTATTCAGCGAAACGAGATGGCGCGAGCATATCTCACGCTGCCCTCCCGCTACAATACGCGCCCTCCATTAACGAAATTCTCAATGAGTATCGAACATCGATCATTATACCCTCGGATACCCTCCCACCTAACCCC
>JAPYYT010001162.1:0-30991 GCA_030522565.1 Ceratosolen corneri
CATAGCAAGCTGTTCGAAGTTTAGGTTCAAAGGCAAAGGAGTGCGCGCGACATAGTTCTGATGATTTAGGTCCCATGGCCGCGCTCATCGTAATAAATACAAAACTTCTTGGTCGAATCTTGTTGCAGTGCGAGTTACATTCTCTATAAGAAATTAGGCGCGTGAGAAATATAATGCTGTTTCAAAATACATCATAATTTACAATAAAGGTGGTGACCAATTTGATAGAGTTGAGAAAGATCCGATGGTCGTTCGAAATCTTGAACAACGTATAAACAGCAAATGATCCGTGACATCAATTTCTATACATTTATATTAATAATAATATAATAAAAATTCAAAATAATTAAAGTTATTAATGTATGCGTACGTTTTTATGTAAAAAAGTATACAAATTAAAAGATGCAAGACTATAATCACGTTCCACCGTATTGTATATCATTTTAAAAATCAAAGGAAATCGTTCAAGAATGTAGTGACAACAAATAAAAACAAAAAGACAATTCAAAAGCTTGTACATTTCTTGAAGTAATATTCATTTACATTTACATTTACATTCCGTAATTATATAACAAGAATGACGGAAGGTTAATACATACTTTTTTTTTTTACCAAAGGCATTTAAAGATACCACCATTAAGGAACAAATGGCTTTCCACATTTATCAGTTTAAAAAAAATAAAGAATAAAAAAAATTTATATATTTTCTGAATTTCATTATCAATTGTATACATGCTCCCTTCATTTAATACAATTTATAGGAATAGTTTATTGCACTCAATATATGTAAGTATTGTCTAGATTTCACGCAATCAATGAATCTAATTGTTATGAATAATTAGGTAATTAAGTTTAACAATCTGTTTTAATCAATGGTCTAAGCGATCTTTTTGGTCGGTACGAATGCCTTCAAACACTTAATAATTAAGAATGCATTTGTACTTCATTATAAGAAGTACATTTATAAGTTAGAAATTTATATTTACATACATTATTGAGACACGTAAATCCAATGATATAAATGATCTTCAAGATATTTTATTTAGTTCTGATTTGTAATGTCATTTTATATATTTCTAAACATTATTTGATTGTAATATAATTAATTGATTTTGAGAAAATTAAGCCTCCACAGACACATTTAATCTCAACAGTTATTATAAAGTGACAGTAATGTAAAGTAATATAATGATCAATTAAAAGTTAACATAAATAAAAAGCGGAATAAGTAGTTTAAAAATATTCTACTTTTAAAATCGCTAAGCCATTAATTTCTATTACTAAAAATCGCAGTAAAATCTTATTTATATAGAATGCATGTTATTTTTTAGAACATTCATATTCATCAAAAACTGTGTTCATTGGCCTTCAAATTACACAATATTACTGCAATATATGTGCATATAGATGTATAAAAAAATTAATATTTATGCATTTGTTGATAAATTTGATATTGATTTACAAATGAAGTAATGAATTAATTTTAAATTCAATATTATTAATTTACAATATAATCGAATGAAAAGGGATTTGCTTTAAGGGTTTATGGATCCTACAAATAATAAACATCTTTCGTGCTTTTCACTTTTAACATTTTTTTATTAGAAATCACGTAATAAAAGAAATTTCTCAAATCGCGGCTTCCTTACGTTTACTCGGTGAGTTCTTATTTAATATTTAGAACGTCGATATATGGGAGTTATTGACAATTTCGAGAATTACAATGGAAGCTTCAGTAATTTGCACCGAAATTCGTTCGCTAACTTTTGTAATTTTTATAGCGATAGATTCCTCATGTTTATTATGAGACGATAAATGCTATTTCATTATTTAATTATACAAAGAAGTCATTAAACACGCATAACATTCTCGTCATCATGTTTTCAGAAGTACAAATTATAAAATATACACTGATTAATTTGTATTTTCTTTTCGAAAATTTCAGTATAAAGAGTAGCTATAAAGTAAGGATAAACCTCGACTAGAAATTCCCATTGAAAACGATAACAGTTGTCAATCATTTTTCGCCAGTTGTTAGCTAAAGAAAATTCTAAGAAAAAGCACTAAATTGTTAAAATTAAATAACTGTAAAATGCGTTTAAGAATCATTTATTATGAAACTCTTAATCCCAAAGTCACTGCTTGTCGCATTTACAATTATTCTATGCAATAATAATCTATTTAATTTTAACAAATCCTTTAGACAGAAACTGATTTATTCAAACTCAAGGATGTAAAAAAATGTCTTCCACATCTTTTCCTTGTCAAGCAAAAATGAACGAAAAATGATTTCTCGAATCATTCACAATGAAAATCCTCTATTCAGGTTATAGGTTATTTTCTTTGAAGGTTCGAGATATGAAGTGTACAATCATTGGGATTCTTAGTCTAGACAAAAAATATTTGCTCAGAGTCTAAGTTCTTTTGCCTAAAGCTTTCTGTGTCATTTCCTTTTGTTTTTGGGCAGCCATTTCCTTAGCCTTCTTTTCATCCTCTCTCTTTTTAGCTGCTTCTTCTCTTTGCTGCTTAATAATAGCAAGTCTTGCCAGATCTGCTCTAGCTTGGTCTGTTTTGCCCGCAGCATGTAATTTCTGATAGGTCGCCCTTGCCTTTTCTTTCTCCAACTGCTCCCTGAAAATTCCGCAAATTACTAACTTTATAAATTACATTTATTATTTTATTATCTTACGTACTTACTTTTTCTATATTTACGATTTTATAGAATTTGTGCAATAATAATTTACACATAAAATACTACATACAAATATAATGGACATTTAATAATTAATTGCTTTCGCTTATTCGATCGATTAATTTTATAAATGATTCGAGTCACAATATCTACAGGATTAATTTAATTGTTCTTAAAATTGATTTAATTCATTGGTTTTATTTACATTGTAAAAATCTAAATAACTAGAATTAATTAACTGTTTACTAAATAAATATATACAGAGTACGCTTTACTTTACATGATTTTTATTTCAATTACCTTTCTCGTCGTGACAGTTCAGGCTTCGAAGCATTTGCAAGTGCTTCGTTTAGCTGAGAAAGTTTCTTTGCTTTTTTTTGTACCCTGTTTGGATTTTCCACTTGAATTAAATTTTCCACGCCTTTTGCTTTACTCTGAAAAAAAATCACAACAAATTATCAATTGCCAAATAAAAATTTACGTAAACATTGTAGCTAAATATTCATACATGTTCATCTAATATTTTGTAAAATTTAATACTTTTTTACTATTAATTAACTGTTAAAAAATAACAATTATATATAATATTTTATGAATATGTGTTGGACAATATTTTACAGTTTTTGCTTATTAGTACCTCGGTATCAGAGTCAGATTTACTGTCACTGTCATCACTATCAGATTCATCATTTTTTCCACCAGCAGCTTCATCTTCATCGCTGGATGTATCGCTTACTTTATTTTGCTAAACATTAAAAAAACAAACAAAAACAAATAAAATAAAATAATAAAGGTGAAGTAAGTGAAATCATAATACAATTCAATAAACTGCTAATTGAGATTGGATGCTTGTAATACGTACTCTTAATTTTCGTTTTTCTTCCTCCTGTCGTCGCTGCTCCTCTAACTCTTCGGGATTTGTGAAATGTCGGTTGCGACCCTTGTGATTGATGAATTTACCTACATTGATCAAAATACAAATAGAAGCAATTTTTAATAAGCAATTTTCAATGGAAACTGCACAAATGTAAAATCAAATGTTTACAGAGTCTATTACAACGTTGATAACGGCAATTAGTTAATCGGCAGATCTCTATTGATGAAAAAAAAAGTAGTATACGTTTGCATAAAAATAGAATTTATCTCGTCTTATGTGCATCACCTAACCAACAACTTAGAAGCTAATATGGAGTCGACAAGTAGTGCGCAAACAATGGGCACATTAATACGTAGAAAAAAAATTAACGCTTAAAGGGAGCGAAGCAGTGCTTTATTTCATTAAATTAGAATCGATAGCTTTTACCTTCCAAAAATTATAAAAACTCCAAGAAGACTATTGTATTAAATAGCTTAATGATAATGTCGTTTAACACTGCTTCCGACAAACTAATAAAGATTATATATGCACTTAGTCATTTGTTTATTTATTTCTATGAAAAGTTCTACGGTAATCTTGAAATGACAATATGTCAATAATATGTCAATACAATAGGACGAAGAAAATTAGTAACCAGCGAAGAATCGCTACCGAGCGAATTAACTTTTAGCAAAATCTTTTTTAAAATGCAAGCGGCACGACGACCAAACATTTAATTTAAGAATGAAACAGAAAGGTTAAACGATTAAGTGAAGAGCAAACGTTAATCTATATTTTGAAGCAATAAGAAAAGATATTCCTCGTAGAGGTTAAAAGGTGACATTGGAAGATCATGAAAATATTAGGAAAGTAAATAGGGAAAAAGTGCTTGAAGGATATGGGGGAAAATTTAACCATTTCGATCAACAGGCGTAAAATTTTCGAATAATTATAAAAAAAAGATAAAAAAGAACAGCGATTAAAGGGAGGTTGAACGATTGGCGCCAAAACCGTGCTCATCCTGAAGGTTATATTTATAATTTGCAACAAGGTGGAAAATAGTTTGCAATCGTCGAAAATAATCCAGCAAACATTTAAATTGAAAAGTGTTTAGAGGCAAGCGAGAGTTCCGTCTTCCATGGAGTCTCGCGCGCACATGGAAACAAGAAAGCTTACCTCGGCCCATCCTTGTCCTTTATTGATATCCTGCTTGCCTCGAAAGGATTTCGATAAATGATTAGTGAAAAGCTCAACGGTTTTGTTTTATTCGGAAATGCAGTGTTCAATCGTAATGAGCATGCGGTAGCAGTGGGAGAAATAAATCAACGTCGCCCGCCCGTGTCTCTACCAATTTCGAAGCAGATATCTAAGAGAGTAACATAAAGCGAAACTCGTTTACTTTACGTACGCAGCCGAATACAACCATAGGTTAGCTCGAGGTTCCGCGACTGTGTGTGCGCGAGAGTACGTGTGCCCGCACGCTTGCGCAGTGTTACCGCGATGTATAAACATATGCGCATGTGTGCGCGCCCAAAGTTATATATATATATATGTGTGTGCACGCGCGTGTCCGGGCGCGGGTGTGGGTGCGTGCTGCAATGTTTTTTTATTTGCATGGAAGTGTTTGCTGATGTCGCGGAGGTACTAAATGCTAGTGAGCGCGCGCAAACGTAAATTTTGAACTTTTGTGAAACGTACATTTGAATTTTCAGCCACGGGTACAGCAGATCTTTAAATTTATCGATTCGTCCCTCGTAGTTGGTTTGGTGCACGGATAAGCATCAGCGCCTGGGATTAAAATGACGAGAAATTATAATCCGAGCTATTAAAGATTGTCGAAGAATTTTTGAGGATTCGTTTAGAAAAAATTTTCTGAGAAATTTATTCGCAAACATTTGAGAAAGCGCCGTGATTGGCTTTTATCGATGATATTCCTTAACGATGCGAAACTTTAGGCCATTTTCCTATGCCCTCATACAGTCTGTCGATTTGTGTGCGTGCGTGCACACACGCGCGCGCTCTCGCGATGCCTGTAGATTTAAAGCATCGTATGATGTAAGCGTATGAAATATTTCGAGCGTGTATGTAATAATGGTTTAAATGAGCATTTTAATATAGCAATAAAGAAATTATTTCTATTCTATTAGATTAACTATAATCGATAACATTGATTAAAAATGATGAGATATATTATTTAATGATTTTATTGAAATATGCCATTGTAATGCGACTAATAATATTTAAAATAATGATTAATGCGAATTGATAATGTAGGCTGTGCTTTAGAATGGTATTTTAAGCAATTTCCTAAATAATAGTTTGATATAACTTACGGCAATGTTAATTTTTTATATTTATTATAAATAAAATTTATTAAAGTCATTTTTACGCTTGCAAATTATGATAACCGTAATCTTATGCATTCGGTAATGTCTACTAATTATATATAGATAATAGGCACTGTGAACATAACCTTTCTATGCCCTACTGCAACCAGTTTTTCAAAATCTAACAACAAAATATATTGACATTCTCCACAAGAATATATTGCTAAGCTATCGATTTATATTGAGAGTATCTGAATATTAGATTAAAAAATTAAAATCTGCACAACAAGATGAAGGATGATGCTAGCAAATGTGAGAACTTATGGAGCTTTAAAAAATTTAAGAACTAATAATAATATTGAAGCATCGTAGATAATCATTACTTTCTTTCAACCCCGAATCGAAGAAAGATCCAAAAACCGAGAATCACTCCTCATTGTATTATATTATATTTTTGTGGATCTCTGTATATTTTAATGAAAGTGCATTTCATTTCTGTTTTTCAGCTTGAAATTTTTCTATGAGTAATTTAATAAAAATAAAATTGATTTCCAAGTTCTAGCAGCTTCATGCCTATTTCCATACACTTTCTATTATTTGATAATAATAATAATAATAACGTTTTTTTTTTTCTACGCCCTTTTTCATTTACATCGTGCGATATACACTATATATACACACACATACATTTGTCGAGTAGTCGACTAGTTCAGATTAGCCGAATTTTATTAATTGCTATCTCTTTTCTTAATGACATCAATATCTATTGCAAGCTCTCACTGAAGAATATGCAATTTTTATGACCTTCACGAGCACCTTTGTCCAATCATTAATGAGTGGTCGCTTTTGTCAATTTCAGTGCAATTTGACCACCCTTCTTCCACTTACAGATATATTGATCTCAGTTTGTAAGTAAGGCTTTGCTAGCTAACCTATCGATCTTGCAACGATCATTATATTTTCACGCTTAAGTGTGTTATTATATACCAATATTTATCCTCATCGGATGATAATCGGATAATATTAAATACCTTTGGAACTACCTGCCACATCTATTGCTTTTACCTTCCTTGATTTTATTACAATACTTTCACGTCATTCTTTTCACGTCGAATTTTAATAACTTTCATGCTCCTTATGCTTCATCAGGAGCTTAGGCTTTAACCTTATTATACCTTAGGTACTCGAATATATTGTAAAGCTCTCGAGTCGACTACCTATGCCTAAGTAATGTATTTTCGACCCTTTGAATACAATAGTACACTTCTTAGTTCAGCCTTATTTAATCCTTATTTAATAATATTTAATGTATTGAGTGTGCCATTTGTTTATACACGTCTACATAATATTTAAATAGCAAATAAATCTTTAATTTTTAATATTTCAAGAATCACTTTTACGTAGATGCGTTGCTTGATTAATTAGCCAGGGAAGCTAATATTTTTTCTAGAAACTATTTAACAAGTGATGCTGTCACAATAATAGGATCTTTCCTTTACTAAACTTTTTCGAATTCAATGGCTATGATTAATTTGGAAAGTTGCGGGAGTTTTTACGAAGAAGCGAAGGAAGTGATTAATCGTAGGTAACGTATATCAATTTTGATACTTTTTTTTAACCTAACGGTTTGCTTTTTAAATCTATTATTTAAACGCCGCTTTTTACAGCATATTGCTAAATGTGAAATTTTATATTCATTTTATATGAACATTCATTTAATCTTAAAAAACTGCCTTATATAGATTTATATATTTTAAAATATTTTTAATTAGATATTCGCTTTCTATCGTATCAGTGTATTGATTTTAATTTTGAGCTCCCTGCAATTGTTGGTTGAAATTGATTTTTCTTTAACAATGCAATTTTCAAAAACGCAAATTTTCAACGAATTGAAATAATTTACGATCTCTGTTAAATATAATTTGTATAAGTTGTTTAAATCGGTAATGCAGATTTTATAAGATATAAATGAATACCATTAATCTTTTTCTTTTTCTATACTTCTTCTTCGTGTAAAGCAGCGTACGAAATGGAAGCGAATTATATCATCTGCAAACGGGACCTCAGATATCTTGAGACTGAAGACAGATATCTTGTCATTAAGTCGATTAAGTCATATATATTAAGTGTTTTTAATTTTTCTTCTGATATAAAAAAGACAGATGTGTATTCTCAGATTTTCAGATTTTGTCTTTAGCTTAGCCTTTGTTTGTACAATTTATTGTATGTGCTAGACATATGCCAAACACGCTTAACTATCTTGTAAATTCTTTATTCTTCTAAATTCTATCGCTAAGTGTAACATTTTTCATAAAATTTGCGCACATTCTTAACCGGCCATAAGTCTATTTAAAATGATCATTTTCTTATTTTGACAAATTGCAGTTTCATGCAATATACTCTAGCTATTAATCAATCGATGGATGAATTTTTTATATTAAAATAAAATAAATTGAAATATATGCATATTACATGTGTACGAATTTTTGAAGAAGAAAAATGAAGGAAGAGAAAATATTTAAAAATAAAATTATCAAATAATAAATATCGGTATTAATGATTCTTACATTGAGAATCTTGAATAAAATAGTCCATCCGTGGTTTCGATGCTCCCGTTTCAATTTGTGCTCGAGACCTAACTCTACTCCTTTTTCGGATTATTAATATTTGACAAATGAAAGTAAAAAGCTTGAAATTATTTACAATGTATTTATACAATAAATATGTCCGATATACAGAATTAGCAAGATTAAATCTTGCAAAATTATCTTGTCCTCCGCAAGTCACTGTATATATCTCGTATCTCATTAAGTTCTTGTCATTGCTATTTTCAAAAACATCGGGCCTCATAGAGTCAACTGTGATTAAATATTTCCTTTGAAAACTGTCGACAAAATACACAGGTTTCGTTGCAATGTATTAATTTATTTTTAAACAGGTACTTTTTGCAACGATAAATCGCTGCGAATTCGGAAAATTCGAAGTGGCTCTAGTATTGAGTATATTTACCAGCTGATTTCACAATATTTTTTACGTTTATTGCAATGCTTCGCTTTATGTTTAGTCATTAGATGTATTACGCAGAATTCAGAATAAACACAATTATGATAATATTCATCAGATGATTCTTATGTCTATTGTGCTATGATAAGAAATTGTTTTAAATGTTCAATGTATATATCTTAAAGGATTTTTTATTAATTCTATGTACTCCACGTATGGAAGTATATGTGAATTAGTATAATTAACCATAAATCAAAGGAGGTCTAACGTAATTAAATAAGCAATTTTTCAAGGCAATTAACCCGTCGCTCGAATTATTTTAGCTGTAATAAGTATATTTAATAGTGTAATAAAATAGCTATTCAAGTTTAGCCATAAGTTATAGGAATAGAATTTTATATAATTCAAATATTACAATGAAAGTTTTTTGCGTGACACTATTTTCCAAAACTATTTATACTTTTGTTCAATTAAATATAAATACTGTATAATCCTATGTTATACAGTATTAAACGAAAATTATTGGTCACGAAGTATAAAGTTAATCTATTTAACAATATTAAATAAGAATATTAAATTAAGAATATTAATTAAAACCTTAAATCATATTTTTAAGAATTCAATTTTCGTTTTAATATATATACTAAACAAGTGTAATATTATGAGTGATTACAATTTATAACTATTGATTTTTATATAAATTTCATTCAATGAGTATATTAAAAAGTCATTTTACTACATCAATCGTTATTATTTTACTTAAGCAATTAAAATTTAATTTAAATTTTAATATATTTATATTTTAAAAATATTATACTTTTTTTATGATGTATTTTATAATCTTATCAGGCTTCTTAATCAATAAAGTAGTTCTTTACTTAAGAAGAACTTCAATGAGGATCCGAGATTACCTTTAATACTTCACTTACTAATCCTTTATAATTATATATTATTGTAAAGGAAAAATTAAATGTAATTTGATTAATACAAGTATTTTTAATATTTTTTTTAGAAGAAAATTCAGTATTTTAATATAAAATCAAATGCGTAATTTTATTAGCTCAATTACTCTTATTGAATTAGACGTCTTATCGCTTTAGTAGCTTAGTACTATTTTTAATAAGCAGACCTGAATTGTAAAATGATAAACTCTATATTTAGGTTCTGAATCGTAAAGTTGACAAGCTTTATTAACTATTATGTTTGTAGATACATTTTTATCTTTCTTTCTGAATTTCAATTCTTGTTGAAATATATATTTTTATGTAAGAGACAATGCAATTTAAAATAAAATATGAAATTATCACTCTACGTAGGCTTCATATATCTCATCTACCTCATGAGAAGGAAATATTTGTGTTTATCAAGTGCTTGCATTATATAAAAATTTTCATACGTTTCAAATACGATTATCTTTGTTTAAAATTAACCAGCCCAATCAAAACTTTATGAATATTATTAAAATAATTTTCAAAAAGATTTGTCGCAATGTACATATACCATGCATATTATTATTATTAATGTTGTCGTTGTTGTTGTTGTTGTTGTTATTGTTGTTATTATTATTATTATTATTATTATTATGTATTATTAATTTTCAAAGAATTGAAAAAAAAAAAATTTAATATCCATTGTTCTTAGTAAAGAGAAGTTACGTAAATAATAACATTAATCATATACACCTATCTATGACCGTGACTGCTACATTTTAATTTTGGAATAAAGGAATAAATAGAATTGTAAAATAAATGCAAAATGTAATAAGACATTGAATTTATAATATTCAAAATTATTTCAACATCTAACAAAATGTGTCTGTATATATTGTATAAGAAGTATTTATTTGGTATTCCTATATATAATACATTTAAAGCATACAATATTTTTCTTTGTTTGACAATAATCAAAGAGCTGAATATTTTTTTTTTGTTCGTGAAAATTATATATGACGCAATGCAATAAAGCTTCCGTATATAATACTTTAAAAATGTGTCCTATTTTATTACTCGTGTATATACTATTAGTACATTTTAATAATAAATATAAAGTGTAACAAATTTTTGTTATTCGTGTTGTTATTTTGTCCCATTTCCAAAGGAAAAAATCTAATGAAAAGATGTATATATATACATATATATATATTATTTTTTCGAATTTAACTAATAAATAAGTTTAAAACATTTTTATTCTATAGAAATAAATAATGTTTAATATAAAAACTTTTTTAAATTGCATACTACACAAAAATTACTCATTTAATAACTTTTACAATAAGTTATGAATTTTTTTTTTTTTTTTTTTTTTTTTGAGTGGAGAAAAAGAGCCTGGTAGTATGTGGAATTCGTTAAAAAATACCAATGGTATTATATTTAAATGGAATAATATTTAGTAAAGGTATCATATTTATTTAAATTAATGAAACGAACGTTTATGCACTTTTTGTAAAAGTACTGTGAATGCTTAATCTGTATCCGTATTTTCTCTTAGATTCGTATATTTCTTTTTAATATGTAATAAGCGTATAAATGCTTTTATGCCCAATAATTTGACAGGTTTCGGCAATTGTATGGCCGACTTCTTTTTAAAATATGACGTACAAAATCATTTAAATTACTGCATTTGCGGTCGCTTCAATTGGAAAGCGCATTTAAGGTTAGAGTTGATACATTAAAATTCAGATTGGTTATTGTGACTTAAGGTTCGGTTCTCGTAGTTGCTTTTACTTTATTTTTATTTATATCTTTAATATTTTTACATAAATTACATTTTCAATTGTATAAAATTTGAAATGCCAAAAGTCAGAAGAAGTAAAAAAGCACCGCCTGACGGCTGGGAATTAATCGAGCCAACTCTTGAAGAATTGGAACAAAAAATGAGAGAAGGTAACAATTTGTAATGAATTTTTCTTCTTTTGAACACAGCTTTTTAATTTAATTTCTGTTTATATGAATTTTAGTATTTTATGCAGTCACACATGTTGGTTTTTGAATTTTATTTTTATTCACATAAATATTTATAGGTTATAAAAGTCAGTATCAGGTCAATTATATTTGTTTAACTGTAGATTGTTTTATTTTGACTTTATTTGTATTATATTTGTATAATATATAAAATCGATTACGATTAAAATTTCATTATTTTTTAATTTATTTTGTAGCTGAAACAGAACCACATGAAGGTAAACGTAAGCAGGAATCTTTATGGCCTATATTTAAAATACATCATCAAAAAAGTCGTTATATTTATGATCTTTATTATCGTCGTAAGGCTATAAGTCGAGGTAAATCATGTACTTCTTAATTTCTTTATAGACCTTATGGAATTGTATTAAAAATTTTTTTTATATTTAACAGAACTATATGAATATTGTTTGAACGAAAATATCGCTGATAGGAATCTTATAGCAAAGTGGAAGAAAGTAGGTTATGAAAATTTATGTTGTTTACGTTGTATACAAACTAGAGATACAAATTTTGGTACCAACTGTATTTGTCGAGTACCAAAAGGAAAGCTTGAAGAAGGACGTATTGTAGAGTGTATACATTGTGGATGTCGTGGTTGTTCTGGCTGAGTATACCTAAAATTTATAATGAACTGAACAGCTGCATTGTACGAATATAAAAAGAGATCCTATTAAACACATTATTGTAATGAAAATTATATGGATTTATGATACAATTGTATTAATGCATTGAAACAAATATTTAACCAATAAGATTTGTTGTTCAGTACACATTTGTACAAGAATTCTTGATAAGGCATAAAATTGTATTTTAATTGTATTTCGTATAAATATTACTGTAAGCAAAAAAATTAATAGGTTACATCATTATACTATAAATAATTTTGTACTATAATTGAAATGAAAATAATAAAACCATACTTATTGAGTTTTTATAAGATTATGAGTATTGCTTTTTTAACTTCTTCAGTTTTAGAATTTTATTTTAAAACTATATTTCCAAAAATGACTTTTATAAAAATTCTATTTAAGTATGTTAAATTTAATCTATTTAATAATTCTATATAATCTTCTATTAATCATTAAAATGTTCTATTTAATCATTAAAAATCATTTCTTAATTATTAAAAAGCTACTTAATATATAATCATAATTATTAAATAATTTATTTTTGTATATCATATACAATACATATACATTGTATATAAAAATATAAATAACTTTTCACAAAAAAATTTTTAACAAAGCATTACAGGTAATTATATAAATTATGTTTGATTTTGGTTTCATTATTTCTTTTATAATATAATAAATTAATTAATATAATCTTTAGTTTAAGTATTAAATACTAAATAATTATGTTTATAATGAATTACATTTTTTAAATATTCTAAGTACAAATTGTTTTTGTATTATATTATATTATATATTCCTTGCTCGCAAGGAATTGTTTCACTATAACAGCTCTTTTATGATTTACATTATTTTTTTAAGACCTTTTTTTGTATTAATATATTTTTTTAATAAAAATTCTAAATAAAATTGAAATAGAGAATTATTTTATTTTGGAAAAATTATACTACAAATAATCGAAATAATTTTAAAATAAATGATTTAATTTATTTATTTAGTTTAATTGTAGCAATAAGAAATCTTTATAATAATCGCTTCAAAATAATTGAAACTGTATTATTTTAATTGATATCAAATTAAAGTAAAAAGTGTAATGGTAAAAATTTGAAGTATCAATTTTGTATTATTGAAATATCAATTTCATAAAACTATCTATAATAGATAAATAGCGCGAATTGTGTCGTAAGTTTCCATATTAACTAATGTCATCGATTACGAAACTGCTTGTACGAAACAAAGTATCCTTATAATTGAAACTGATCGATGTTCAAACACTTGTAATTGACAATGTGAATCAAGCAATCGTATCTTAATTTCTAGAAACGCCATTGCAAAAAAATTCATAAATTTTTATTAATTTAAATCTATATACAATTCTGTCTATAATAATTCTACTTTATCTCATTCAGTATTTTACTATTATTTTTTTTTATAAATGTTGCATTTCTTTCCATGCAAACGCAGATGTGCATGAAATATGTGTGTACATCTGACATAATCTGTACCGATTTATACGTGAAATCGTCAAAAGGAAGCGAGTTAATCTGAGCTGAATTGAGTTAAATATAAATCTAAATATAGCATTAATAATTTCTATTCATTCGAGAAGAAAATAGAATTCGATTTTCTAAGGCGATAGATATAAGACAAATACAAACATTAAAATATAATTAAAAAGACCATTTCAAATATATAAAATTTATTTATTTATTTTCTGGTAATACTTCTTATCAATTTATTTTATTATCATTTATTATTTATTAATTATTATAAGATTTTAATAATTTATGTGGATATTTATAACATACGATAGACGCTATGTATGTACTACTATATATAATTATCATTTTAATACAAAATTTTTCTTAAATAAAAAACTCATCACTTAATAGATATATGAATAATCAATCGATAATTCACGTGATTTTGACATTGAATATAAATATATATGATTCTTTGCCTCATAAATGGTAATAAATTAAAATTAATAATAAAAATTGTATTATATATGTAATAATAATATATTGTATTTATTTATAATTTTCCAAATGAGTTGAATAAGCCCACTGATAGAGAAACTTTGTTTTCGATCGTCTATCTTATAAGCTTTGCAAATTAATAAACATATAAATGGCTTTATGTATTACAATCTTTCCACGTAGCTCTTTAAAGAAGACTTACGTGGAATTTAGGATACTTAAAAAATAAGTAATTAAGTACATAGAAACCGTAGGTTGATAATTTTTATAAGAAATAAAAGCTCTATCACAATTTTATAACAGTAAAATTAATATTTAAATATCTTCAATGCTACGTTGTCTCGGCAATTTTTAATTATTGTCCACAAATACGATTATATTTTTGAAATTTCATTTTAATTAACAATAATGTGTTATAAATGCATTTATCAGATATTACGCGAGTTTACTTATTCGTCGTATGAGACTACAGCATATATTTGTAAAGAAACATTATACATTTTTTTGTCTCTTGTAACATTCAGAAAAGATTCTTTAAACTATGCCAAATAAACTACCTAAAATATACGTATTTACACAGGTATTTCAAAACTGACTATACGTATTTAAAGTGCTTTTAATTCACTGGATATGTAAGTTGATTATGATTGCGTCGGTGCTCCTACTTACTCAGATTGTTTCATTTTATTCTCAAAGATTGGCTCTTACACGACTGCCGGCCTTACCTGGAAAACTAGGTATAATGTACTACCGATCATGTTTACCAACGCCCATATCTAATACAATATGTAGTGTGTTTTAACTGCAGCCTCGTTGATAAATTACGCAGCGCAGCAGAGATATACTTGAAGCATCCCACGGGAAATTAAAATGAGGTTTTTATAGACTAAGGTATTCGAATACTTAATGCTACAGCTTATATATTGGTATGAATTTTCAGTTATATAAAAATTCGAGTATGATTTCTTCGTGATTTGCTTTTCATAATGATTTAATGGTTATTTTTACTTTTAAAAGATTTCATGCACCAAATCATTGCATACTGGTTAATAGCATATGAGCTATTAAATCTCTTTAATCAATATCAATTTAAATTTGCTTTTCGTAATGAAAACTCTGAATCTTCAAGCATATATTTATCGATGCTTCTTTTGTTGTTTGATATTTACGTTCGTTTATAAAATGATCCTTATCTCACATCTTAATCACATATAAACAGATCTAGTCTTATGAGTACAACAATAATTTTTTTATTTAGATTTTATTTTTTCAAAGAAATTTTTCTTTTAATAAATAATGTCATATTTAATCTTTGACGTTTAATTATTCATCACTATCGAAAATATGTGATTTATTCATAATTGTGGTGGTATACGATCAATTTTTTATTATGTAAGTATATTAATTATGCATTCTTATAATTTTCATGAATTTGTAATTAAATAATGGGAATTTAGTTTAATATACTATTTCATTTTGGAGTTACCATGTGCACATGTAAAAGCATTATGTTATTACATTGACTATTTTTATACAATAGCATAATATTCATTAATTTCTATTTGTTATAAATTATATGTATATATATATATATATATACACACAATTTATGCACTCTAATAACTATGATTTTTTTATTCGTAATGTAAGATGTTTCTTATACAATCTGATGCAGAGCTTATAATATATTAGTATAATGTTATATTAATATAATGCTAAGGTCTATCAATCACTCGAGTTACTAATTCATTTAATAGGACTACACTATTAGTACGTGATGACGAAATAACGGCGTCATTAATAATGAAAACAGTCGATTCTTGTAGTAGTGAAAAATGAGATTAGAATAAAAGATATTAATCGGTGTAATTTTAACAAATTGTTTGTTCTTTTAAATTATTTCACGTGACTGACATTGTACAGTGCTACAACATTGCATGTAACGTCCAACTATGTACATAAGTATATGCTGCTCTTCATCCACTACAATAATTTATTACTATTTTAAATTGGCGCCACTAGTTTTTTATTTTTTTATGCATGCGTATGCATTAAAAAAGATCTTTTACATAAGATTGCAAGCAATGTTTGACCTTGTACGAGAGGATTCAAACACCTGATTCATATTAGTTACAATATAATTTCATTCACGCCAATTATTTTCAATCGTGATTCGCTCTATGATGGGCCACTGACATTACCAATATTGCCTTCATTAGAAGAAAAACAATATCTGCTTTTATTTTTACCAATATTCTCGCCCTTTTAAAAAGCAGCTTATACAGCGCGAACGAAGCAAATGAACAATAATAGAACAAAATATAGAAGACTGATTATGCAATTTATGGAACTGAGACGTAACGAAGGCCGTGTAATGGTAAGCATTAAAGTGCGTGGTTATGCGGATACACGGAGACACGGAACAAGTCAACCGAGCGAAAGTAGTGTATAACCATGTAAGGATGGACTTGGCGCGCGACTCAACGAAGCTGTGCGTGACGACATACGTACAACTCCAATGATCGCTGACGATGACTTTTATTGATTTGTTTTGTTTTTGATTTACTTTTTTAAGTATTTGCATTTTAAAGTACTTTCTCGCTTAGTACCAATAGATGGTCAATATGTATCAACCGATGAAATTAAGGTTAAATGAAAGTTCTCTAGGTCATGGTTTTTAATTGTACAGCACTATTGTTGTAATTATTCTATTATGATACTATCTCATAATGTCGTATATCATATTATTGTTATATTATCATATAGTATTACACTGTTGTGATATTATTAGATTTAGAGTTATTGTTTATATGTATAATAAACCAATTGCGAATAAATGTAATTTATGTAGTGAGATAAAAACTTAAAATAATTTAGGAATTTTAACGTTTAAGAATGTCTATTAATGCAATTTTTAAGAAAACTTTTTGAAATTTTCGATATGTTTAACAATAATTTAAGCGATAAATCTAGTTTACATTAATGCTTCGAAATAAAGAATTGAAAATGGCGTTTCCAAATATGATATTTTTAAAATTAATAATTTTAATTTGAGTTGGTTATTATCGAATTTGATCTTTTAATAAAAACTTTTTTTTATGATTAGAGCAAATGTAAATGTCGAGTTTTTTATTCGAAATTGAAAAATAAATTTACATATTTTATAAAACGTCATGCACACATATTTATATATACAGCACTGTGAACTAAACAATATTTTAAAACTTATTGTGATTATTTAAATTATTGTAAAAGTTAATTGAAACAAATCTTTTGTAAAGCCATTAAAAATGTAGGCAGTTACTGATATATGTAGATTCTATTTATTTAAATTTTTTTTTTAATACAATAATTGATATATAATTTTATAAATACTTTCTTTATTTAATATACAGGTACACTAACATAAAAACTTGTTGAGTTAAACACAAATTAACGATTTTCGTAATTATTGATATATAGACTTTATTGATATATTTTGATATCTTGGTATGTAATGTAACTTTTGAAACTTTATACTTGTGTAAATATTACTAAAAATAAAATTATTAAAATAAAATATTAATAAATAATATTATGTATCGTGATTTTAATCCACATATTATCTAGATGCACTTGTTACGTAAATATAATATTAATTAAACTAGCGATATTTGCAACGTATATTTCGACAAAAATATATTTCGTCTTCATCTAGATAAGTATATGATATAAAAATTTTCTTACACTTACAAAATTCAGCTTTTACATTCTTTTAAAATTATTATCGATGCTTTATTTGTTTGATTGTACAATTTTCTATTTTTACGCATGTTTATACAATATTTATTTTATATTCTGCTATTTCATTTAATGAATTCCGTGAGACCCTTAATTGACCACTAATAGCTATGCTTTCTACAGATCCATTATAAATTTCATCGCATTTTTAAAAATATTTAGAATTTAAAGCATCTTTTCTGTGTTTTGCATTTATCGATGAAAGAACTGAATTATCCAATGTGATAATTATTATGCTTGATAACGCAATATGTATACAAGTATGTTGTAATTTAAATCAACGCAATTTCGGTAAGAATAATATAATTTCGATAATCGCTACGACCAAGCGTGGAAACATCAAATTAATTTACTTGATAACGATGAATTATACTTAATTTATTTAAAACCTCAAAACAGTTAAAATATTTCATGCACTTATCTTTATAACAATCAGTGCTTGTCCCAAAACATCATTTAATATATGCTACTTACACCCTGCATCACTTTACGATTATTTGTACAAATACAAAGTATTTGTAAGCTCTCAATTATGCACGCAAACACAAGCTTTTACTGCAAAATAAGAGAATTCTAGCATTTGGAATTCCGCGACAAACGAAAAATAACCAACTATTCTTACCTCAAACCAAATAAAACGTCTAATGTAGAAAAATGAATAAATATGCCAAAAATATTTTTTAACTAAGACTCCAAAGCCCATTCTTTTCAACGGGAGCAAATCCACTCGGCCGAGATGAAACTCAAGCCGAAACGTAACCTGGATTAGATTAAAAGACAAAAGGGAGTGGCGGTATCGATAATGCCGACGCATCGCGCTCCCATGAGCATCCGATCGCCTTTATCTCATCAATGCCCAAGTCGAATAAGCTCGCGATGTATGCACTTTACTTCGGTGTGGGTGCGTCGGGACCGAAAAGGCCCACGAAGCAGAACTAATTGGCGCATCGACGCGCCCGCGGAACCGTTGCGCCGGTCGAGGCCGTTGATCTTACCTTACCCACGTATCCGCGAAGTGGCGAGACTTTTCGCGAACTCGACTATATATAGCAGACGGAAATCTCGGCAGTCGAGGCACGAGTCTCTGAACATGCGAACCTCCGGCCACCTTAGGTTTCTCGCTCGTTCGAGCCTTTCTTTCGACGGCGGAGGCTTGCCCTCGAGCCTCGGAGTTGAGCGCCGCCTATCAAAGGAAGAAAAGAGGCACTTTATAGGGATGGATTTTCCTGTGGGCTAATGCGCGTCGACTTAATGAATGGATTGATGGGCGATCTTTATACTTGGATAGCTCAATTTTAAATTCCGAGAGTAATATCGCCAGTGCAGGGTCTATTTAAAGGCTTGTACAAAGTGTGGGGATCTCAAGTCACCTCGATTTGCGAGTGCTGCTGGAAAATGATAAATCTATGGTTTGCGATTAAAATGAGGCTGACGCTTTATCGATGCCCACGTTACTTATTTTATCATTTGCATAGTATGCCGGTAATTTGAAACGATCATTCAGACCTACGCCTATTGTAACGGTTTTCAGCCAACTACGTTCAGCTATTACTATATACATTGCCGCTTTCGTAAATAATCCAATAGTTATCCCGATGCTCATGTATTATGGCATACAGTAATTGTGTAGATACTTCTGTGGAACAGTCGATGAATTATCAAATGATTATACTTCTTATAATATTCCTAAGACACCGGGGCTTCTGTTGGCTCAGTATTGGAATTACTAACTGTAGCTATGTGAAAGTACTTTAAAGATGCTTATGTGCAAGGAGTCGACGTGCAAATACAGTTACAATAAGTTCACTTAGGAGCTTGTACGCGTGCATTAAATATGACTGGCTCGCTAAAAATAAGGCTATGTTAATTATTGGTACAAATAGGAGCTAAAAGTAAAGGAAAAGGGCAAAGAGAAGTAGGATCCAAGGAACGGATGGATTCAGCGTGTAATATTAAATATTTAATGTCGGAGGTTTATTTATCTGGGATAAGCACGTAAAGTCAAAATTTAGAAAATAGTAGTGTATGAAGTTATCGCCTAGATGACAAGAATAAGCTTAATACTCATCTAAGATAATGTCATAACCTACATAGCGTTCAGTCATCGCCATATGCACGGCACTCGTTTTCTACACGTCGATATATTCAAAGGAATGCAAAAAATCAAGCCAAAAGTCCAGTTCCGAGGAAAATGGAAGCTTATTGCACTAGCATTCTCATGAATAGACGTGGAGTTTGTTTGAAATTGTTTAGACGCAAGGGCTTATTATGAAGCAAAAATCCCAAGTCGATCGTACTGTGAGCTCGGTATTTGCTCATTGGGCTCCGAAAATATAATAATAGCACAGTTTTCTAAATTTGGTATATTTTCTGTAAGTCGACGGGGCATGAGGAGCGGAGATGTCGCGACCCTCGGCGTTTCCCGTTGGTCCCTAACTACGTCTTCTTTTCTTTTCTCGCGCCGAAGGAGCAAAAACGCAAGAGAAGGAAAAAATGCGAAGCCCTGCCATATTTGTACGACCGACGCGGGCGTTGTATTTTTACCAAGAAAATTTGATTGCCCATATGCATTGTATTTGCGGTAACAGTTGTTGCTCTGGAAATATCCAGGCTATTAAATTATATTTTATAATGTAGAATATTTTCCCAAGATGTATATCATTGCCGTTATTACATCGATATGACAATGGTTCGGTAATTCTTAAGATTTTTAAACAATCACTACTACTAGTATTACTACTACTACTACTACTACGTATTTTCTAATCGGTTACAAATTGACTGTTTAAATAATTTCTCTTTTCAAAAAAAAATTAATCATACTCTTACATGTATCCTTAGACACTTCCTTTCAAATCAATTTATGTTTGTAGTTATTAATGGTCTTATTGCAAAGAAATGTATTAGCCCAACTTTATTAGTTTTATAAGTTATATTGGAATTTTGTATAAGTATGCTGAAAATACATATTTATTAGTCTCACAAGGGTAGACGAATTGTAGAAATTCCGTAATAGTATTCGTAAAACAAACAATTAGGATCTATTTATTCAATTTTTTATAAGAATAATTTTACTTGGATTTATTTATTCTCATAATGCTATAGTTATTTCAGATGTAACTATACTATGTTTACTTTATGATTAGTTCTATATACAGGTTGCTTCGTTTGAACAATTTTTTCATTATTTATTACACCAAGGATTATTGCATTTGATTTAATAACGTGTCACTCTATTTAAGAATTTCTCCAATCTATCCTATGTAAATGAAATTTTATTTTCCAGTGGTTTTAAAATCGTTTAAAATAGCAATTGACTGTATTACATTCAGCCACTTACTATACTAATGAGTAATAGTGATTATTATTTGCTATATCGTTGACACTTGCATTTCAAAGATAACTCAATTATCATTTAAATTATTTAAATTTAAATTAAACTAATTAAGACCATTCACATTTAAATATTTTAATTCCGATAAGTCTAATTATATAAATACATAAGTTGAATAATACATTGAAAGCCTTTTATTGATTAAATACACGTGCTACGTCTTCAAAAATATTTAATTGTAATCGTCGGACAATTAAATACATCATTAATAAGTTGACGAACTCGTGTTGAGCACGGCATTATTTTGCGATTTAGAAATCCCTCGTAATGTATAGGCAAATATTGTAAGTAACTTGCTATAGATCCTTGCATACCAACCAATTTCTGCTCATAAACATTATAAATGTAAACATTATTTTAGCTGAATATCTTCCTAATCTCTCTCACATCTCTTTCACGCACGCACACGTGCGCGTATAAAGAGCGAGAGAGAGAGAGAGAGAGAGAGAGAGAGAGCGCTCGTAATTGCCTACTTCGCCAAAGTCCTTTAACCACAATGAAATAAAGCATTGCATTTATACGTTTAAGTGTAGGTTTCGCAACGAAGACTTAAAGTACATGTCTCGTAGTGCCGAAGAGCACGCTCATGTCTAAAATACGTACGAATTTCAATAATGGCCTCCTTACGCTCACGAGGCGAAAATACGTGCATCCACTGGCTGGAAAAAATGCCCGGCCAATAAACGAAGGGAGCAGCTCCGACAATCCGACATCGCTTTCCATCCTTTCGTCGGAGGCTGCGTGGGAAGCCAAGCGGTCGCAGTGGGACAGCGACTGCGCGTGCGCAGCCGGCCCCGAGGCTATAAAGGATCCATACTCGACGCGGACTCGTCTGAAAACGCCGGCATCGTTTGGAGGAGCAACATCACCAGCTTCACTTGAACGGGCGAGAAAAGCCGTTACGCAGCTTCCGTCTGAACTGCTCGTGTTGTCTGTGTGTGCGCGCGTTACCGGAGAAAGAGAAGAGAGAGAAAGAGAGAGAGAGCGCACAGCATCACTACGCAGGAGCGTCCGTTTTATTGCCGTTGTACTACAGCTTGACTAACTTGACTACAAAATGGTAAGTTTTCCCGCTTTTTTACTTTAATTGGGAGGTCGCGCGACCTCGAGTTCTTAAAGACGGACTCGCGATACGTTGTGTAATACTGCTTATCGCGTGGATTCATGTGTTTGCCATCGCTTCCGAAGCAATTCCCTAGCGCACTTCTTCAGCATTGCCATTATTCGGAGAGAGTAGTCGCTTTTGAACTTGACTTTGGAGTCGAGGTTTCATGAGATTGGAAATATGAATTCAAGGCATTAATTTATACTTAATTGATTATTATGGCCAGTTGCTTTACTACTGAAGCATGCTTGGCAATTTTGCAGTACGAGTATCGCGGCAGAGAATTAGACCGTTACAGCTCTCCATGCACGTTTTTCAAACTTCGATTGCCATATGAAATATTTGTAGGCTTAATTTCATAACTCGTTAAATTTTCTTCAATATTTCAATGTTTGACGGGCGGCATTACTGTCTTTTAAGTTCTTCAGAGGTATAAACGATAATTAAAATGATTTTTATGGCACAAGTTGCCACAGTGGATTTATTGGTGCGTAATGAAATAAAATTTGTATATTTTGGAAAGCCCACGTATATTCTGTATAACCCGGTGCAAAGAGCTTTATTATATTGTTTTGAAATAAGCTCATATTGTGTTTATCTAGAGACAAGATGCCTGGCAAATATTAGAGCACCGAAATTTCATCGAAACAACAAATTATTTAAGCTACCAGTAGAATAAAATAAATACGCGTACAAAGATTTAATATTATCGTAATTCTCGATTATTTTACGGCAATTACTGAAAATTGAAGAAATTTCTGAAGCAAATACCGAGGAATGAAGAAATTTCAATAATAATTCATACAGAGAAATTTATATTTATCCTGTGAATGTCGAACCTGTAATAACGAATGCAAAAATTGCTCTTAATTGAAGCTAAACGAGGCCTTAAATTCAAAGTTTAATGAATCAACTTATTAACATTTATTCGTTTTTTTTATTCTTCTTTGCCATTTTCTACATACCAATAACTGATCTAAATTATTTACGATAATCTTTAATATTAATATATGTATATATATATATATATATATGAAATAATTTCGGAAGAAGTATGAACATTTTTTAATTTTAATTTAATGAAAGTTCTCTCTGCCCCTTTATTGCAAGAAATAATTTAATATTCGTCAATTCCTTGATATACTCGGCATAAAGTATTGTCATCCTTTTTTTTTTTCTTTCTTTTTTATTAATGCATACCCTAATGGATTGAAAATGAGTGTTAGATAATTTATCTTTTGTATAATATAAAAGTATTTTTCTATAATTTTTATTAATATTTGTTATTCACCTATGCATGAATATATAAATTTTGTGTACGTAAATTTCTCAATATATTCATTAAAATACGATAAAAAAAATGTGTTAAAATATTCTTTCATTGTTATGGCTTTTAAAGCTGTGCAATTGTAAAGAATAATATTATAGTTATCAATGATTCGAGCAACAACTTTTGAGAAATTCAATCATAGTATAAGGCGAGACAAGTACAATTTAATTATGCAAGGGCCGTAGTATATTTATAAAACTTCCAAATTTGGTCGGATGCTACGTTTAGCCGCACATCCGTCTTAACGTTTGTGTTAGTATGGTTTCATTGCTTAAAGCATTAACATTTTTGTATTACGACTTTAAATTCTTTCGTGGAAACCGCCAAAGTCTTAACAATAATCACTCAAATTATTACATTTAATACAACAATGAATTTTATTTATGTTATTTTTAAGTACGTAATATTTATGTCACAAGCAATGAGCTAACAATACAATTTTTCCATTCATTTTCAATAAACTATAGCATACACAGTTAGTGTATAATTTTTAATGTTAATTAACGAGTTAATGTTTATTAAGTGAGGCATTGTAGAGTGGGAGATAATTTATACGCCCAGAGTACGGTAGCAATAGTGCCACTGTAAATATAAATTACAGGTGTAATTAAAAATCTCGCCGTGTTTCCAGACACACGGGAAAGATCAATAAACTTGTGGCGTTGGTGGCTTACAAGTTTTACCCGATGGAAATAATCATTACGTCATTCATTTAACGCTGATTTTCATTACGATTTCATATCTATTTTTCAGCATTAATACATATTACAATAAAAAAAAGTACAAATAAATCACATATCAGTGTATGAATATTGGGTATAATTTATGAATAGCGATTATTGAAATTGTAAAACTCCACATTGAAAGTAAGATTTTAGACTACTCGGTAAAACATATCGGGCCATAAAGTATTATTTTCAGTGTGTCATCGTTACTTCAAACATACTTTTATAAAAATCCTTATATCATAAGAAACGTTAACCTCCAAAGGTGTGATCAATTAAAGTTTTCGTACTTCAATGTTATTAATATTTCGCACACGTAAACGAACGAACGGGAACGATGAGAAAATATTAATATCATTTGTTGACCATTGGCGAAAATTTCTATTCATTTTACTGCAGATTTTTATTTAGTAAGGTTTAACGACACTACGCCCAATTCAATCAATTAAGTCAGCCTCGTACTCATTAAAATCATTTATTCATAAATCATTATACATTTATATGAAGCACTCGTGAAATGCCAGTAGACCGTAGCGCCTGTCAAGACCAAACTAGTCTCAATCCACCTTTGAAGTAAAAAGTCACGGCACCGCTTCTCGGTCGCCATTTCTCCACCCTCAACCAATTTATCCTCCATTAAACCTCCATTAAACCTCCCTATCTCTTTCAGCGCGAATGTATTTCCGTGCACGTGGGCCAAGCTGGAGTTCAGATTGGAAATGCCTGTTGGGAGCTTTACTGCCTGGAGCATGGCATCCAGCCAGACGGCCAAATGCCTTCCGACAAAATGCTCGGTGGAGGCGATGACAGCTTCAACACCTTCTTCAGCGAGACCGGCGCGGGCAAACACGTGCCCAGGGCGGTATTCGTCGACCTCGAGCCAACTGTAGTCGGTAAGAGCGGAGTCACGGGCTTTTTTTACACGAGATCTGGCCGTGTGTGCCCAGCTTTCTCGAAGCAGTCGACGATTAAGGCTGGGGCAGCCTAGAATTAATGGCATATATGTAATGAGGGAATGAGGGTGATTGATGAGGGACACACGCTGTACTCACGCACACACACATATATATATATATATCCACCCACCCACGCACACACGCAAGAGTTAAAAGATAAAATAATAAGTTAAAAAATTTGACAATTATTAATCTTGCTCTTTCTAGACGAGGTTCGGACTGGCACGTACCGACAACTCTTCCATCCGGAGCAACTCATTACGGGCAAAGAGGATGCAGCCAATAACTACGCCCGCGGTCACTATACCATCGGCAAAGAAATCGTCGACCTGGTACTCGATCGTATTCGCAAACTCGCTGATCAGTGCACGGGTCTCCAAGGCTTCCTTATATTCCACTCGTTTGGCGGTGGCACCGGCTCGGGTTTCACGTCCCTCCTCATGGAAAGACTCTCGGTTGACTATGGCAAGAAGTCCAAGCTCGAGTTTGCCATTTACCCAGCACCCCAAGTGTCCACGGCCGTGGTCGAACCCTATAATTCCATCCTCACAACCCACACCACCCTTGAGCATTCGGACTGCGCGTTCATGGTCGACAACGAGGCCATTTACGACATTTGCCGGCGTAATTTGGACATCGAGAGACCCACGTACACGAACCTTAACAGGCTGATCGGCCAGATTGTCTCCTCCATTACGGCCTCTTTGCGCTTCGACGGTGCCCTCAACGTCGATCTCACCGAATTCCAGACAAATCTCGTCCCCTATCCTCGCATCCATTTCCCCCTGGTTACCTACGCCCCGGTTATTTCGGCCGAGAAGGCTTACCATGAACAGCTGTCGGTGGCCGAGATCACAAACGCCTGCTTTGAGCCGGCCAACCAAATGGTTAAGTGCGACCCTAGACACGGCAAGTATATGGCCTGTTGTATGCTTTATCGTGGCGATGTCGTACCAAAGGATGTCAATGCCGCCATCGCCACCATCAAGACCAAACGCACTATTCAGTTTGTCGATTGGTGCCCCACCGGTTTCAAAGTCGGCATCAATTATCAGCCACCTACCGTCGTTCCTGGTGGAGACTTGGCCAAGGTACGCACGTCTCACGAAATTGTTAAAGCTATTTTCATGCGATCGTTTGTATTCCCTCGGGATTGTAAGGTATCGACCACGACCACGACCACGACGGCGGCAGCAACTATTCCAATAATATGAATGATATTCTTTCTGTCTCAAATGGGACCAACTGTTTAATGTTAGCTATACCATTAAAAGCAATTTCATGGCATTTTGCAGGTTCAACGCGCCGTTTGCATGTTGTCGAACACAACGGCCATTGCCGAGGCCTGGGCCCGTCTTGATCATAAATTTGATCTGATGTATGCGAAGCGCGCCTTTGTTCACTGGTACGTAGGGGAGGGCATGGAGGAGGGCGAGTTCTCCGAGGCCCGTGAGGACTTGGCTGCCCTCGAGAAAGATTATGAGGAGGTCGGCATGGACTCGATCGAGGGCGAGGGTGAAGGCGCTGAAGAGTATTAGATTTCCTTAAATTGGCGAGGAAAATGACTGCAATAATCGTTTGTTAGCGAGACTCAAGAATGGTTTTTTTTTTATAAAATTTTCAATAATGGATCATAATTATGTTATCATAAGAAAACAAATGTATTAAACTTTTTACTCTGTAATTTGTAGTGTGCGACTTACTTTCTTCGTACCTTTCCTTTAGATCATTGCACGTTTGAGATTCCGATCGAACTAACTATATGTCATTCTAAATAATACTTACATACGAATTTTATAACGCTCATTGCATCGATAAAATGATTAAATGAACGATAGAACAATCGGATTACCTTTTATTTTTACAATAAAACAAAATAAAAATAAAAAAATGTGCAAAAAATTTCAAATCAGTCAGTCGTTTCTCAATATTTTATTATATTCACGCAATTTTATAATGAACTAATCGAGTAACTGAAATTAAAATTTGCCAAACAAAGCTCTTCAATATAATACAATTATTCGTGTTGTTAATATAAATAGTAATTTATTGCTATGACATCGTAAATTTCACATCAATATTCATATATTATATTCATCAATTTTATTGCAATTTCGTTACAGATAAAAAAAGAGAGCCCTTAATGTTTTACATTGATTCATTTTGAATCGATAGAGCTTTCTATTATAACTTTCATCTGTTAATCTTTCTATATTAGTAGAATTAACTTTAGTTTTATACATTGATTTTAAAAATATGTAGTAAAGTTGGATTCGAAAATAATTGTCAGAATTAAAGATATTGTTTTATATTTAAGATATATCATATAATTAAAAATATTTTCGATATACTTACCTCAAAGAAATTCTAATGATTAAGAAGAATTAATGTCAATAAAAATGCTTATAGATTCAACAAATACTATGTAACGTATTATTTAATTAAATTTTTTTTAGAACATATAAAAATACTTACTAATTAACTAATTAAAATTACTAATTAACATTATAATTATTAAGAAAAAATACAAACATATTATTAATACGATTTATGTAGTTTTTTTAGCTTATCGATCATTTATTATCGTTTTCATATATATATTTGCTCCTTAGATTATATTCTATCAAGTAAATTTTTATACTGGTAATAAGTAGTCAGTAAGTAAAGTTTTTTAATTTTAAAATAATATATCCTATGATTAAATAATATTAAATCTTAGTATTTCAAATACTTGCATTCTTGTCAGAATTATAATTAAAATCTTATGTATATTATAGTTTCATAGCTGTTACTGATACAAATTTTACTTATTTATTCAAATATTTTTAAGTTTGCGAAAAAAAGCAAATTGTTATTAGACATTAAGAAGTTCCTAATCAAATATTGATACGTGTATCAAAATTAAAATTAAAAATATATATTATCTACCGTACATGTAAGCATAAACTGTACGTATATTTGAAAATTGCATTCTAATCGGAAAATTTTATTTTCTTTTAAATAAAAAATGTATAAATGAATAATATCTATATATATATATGTGCGTGTGTGTATGTGCATGTACGTTTGCGTTAATATAAAATATAATATCTATTATTTGCTTTGCATTTACATATACATACTTTATATTTATATATACTCGTATGAAATATATTTATTATTCATTTTATATGATCGTTAAATATAAAAGTAATTACACAACAATTATAAAAATGAGATATTTCATTTTCGGGGAGGCTTAATTAAAAATGAAAAAATATTGATGAATCACCTTCTTGTAATTACTTACTTTAATTTCAATGGCATAAATAAGTGTCAGAAAAGAAAATAATTGATTTTATTGTGTGGACAACACCGTTTGCTTACTTCACTCAAGATAGAAAGATACATGGTCGGAATTACAAATGACAATATTTTTTATACATTTGGGTATATTAGGAAACGATGCATACATAGTCCAACTTATTTTGTTTGGCAAATAAAAGAATCATGACAATAATAGATAAGAAATAATTTTCAATTCTTCATTTAGATGTTCATTGTAAATTCTATTATGTAGTTATAGTCAAATGCTTTACTAAATTATAATTATTTTGGATTATTTGAAAATCTAATAGTCGTATTTGGTATTGTATTTATGGTTTTTCATAATGGACGCTTAAATATGGATATTTTAAATGTAATTATCGCGTTTATATCTTTTACACACACGCGAGCACACGCAAACACTTACATAAACAAACAAACAAACAAACAAATAAACAAACATCCATGGTATCGTGACCTGTTACATCTATCTTATTTACATCTTACGAATCGAGTCGAATGATATAAATATATTAGTACTTACAAACTCGCTATATACACTTTAATTACTGTCAAGTTTGATAGCAATATATACCTAATATATAATAAAGTTATTAAGAATATTCCTAATTATTAATATAAATTATATAAATTAATATGAATTTTTAATCCTAATATAAGTCTCGATATTCTTTGTAACTATTCGTTTTCTTCAAGTCTACTCCCTTTAATTGTCTATTATTTTTTTATTCCATTCCACACTCAGCAATATTGGTAAATATCAATCATTATTACTTGTAAATGATACTATTGTTGTTACCAACACCATCGTTTGCATCCCAATAAAGTATAATAAACATAATTATACCTAATAGTTAATAATTAAGCATAATAAAAAATTTCTAAAAACTTTAAGGGATAGGAACACATCAGATGTATTCGAAGGATAGATGTATTCGAAGTAATCGTTACATTTTGCATTTATTCATATTTATTTATTTAAATGAAATTGCTTTCTTTTAATACTATAACGCCATAAAGTAATTGAAGTATAAGAAAAGCCACTTTTATAATGAATACATAATTTCTTCAGTTTCTGTTAAATTTACGTTCCAAGATGTTCATTAAAATAACCGAATAATTGCCATATCCTTTTTCTCATTCGACTCGCACTTGCCTAGGAAACAATGGCGATCGAGCACTAAACAACGTTTTCATTAAACATCCATACAAAGAACAATGGTACTATGTAATAATATATGGAATCTTCCGTACAGTTGATTTTCTTACGTCTTTAAACACCTTCTTCGTATTGTGGACGGGCAATGACGGTCGCGATACCACCTTCTCTTCCCTCTCCCCCTCGCGCGCTCCCCATCTATCTCTCTCCTTCTCCCACACTCGTATGTCCCAAGTTTAGTCAGTTTAGTTTGCTCATACATACCGACTATAATCTGGCACACATGCAGGCGCGATGCATTAAATGCATGCACGCGATTGTGGTATTGTGAGCTCGCAACCGTCCGCACCCAGCTTACGACGCCGTCGTATGCACTGGCCGGTAGCAGCGCCGACGAGGACATCGAAGTCGCGGGGTGCAGACCTCAGCGGGAGCGAGAAAGGGAGAGCAATAGGGCTACACGCACACAGATATATCAAAGATGGCTCCGCTGCGAACTAGGCAGTTCTCTCGACACTTGATGCAAGGGTGACGAGTGAGAGAGAGTGAGAGAGAGAGAGAGAGAGAAGAGAGAGCGAGAGAGTGAGGCAGGCAGACAGGCAGGGAGCGATAGCGAACGAGGGTAGCGGGAGCGGGAGGGAGCGAGAAGGATAGAAAAGATACGAGTGCTGAAGAAGAATTTGAAGAGGCTGACGGACGGACGTGGTGATCCGAATGATTGGGAAGTTGTGGTCAAGAGCCAAAGGTATAAACCGCCGGTTGT
>JAPYYT010001163.1:0-31708 GCA_030522565.1 Ceratosolen corneri
AACTTTATTTCCGATCACTTTAGTTTGAGAATCTCTGTTTGTGTAAGACTAAGCGTGAGATTGATGTTTTGAGAGATTTGATGTTGACGAGAATTCTGAAGCGCAGCGCGCCTGTAGTCTGCTTTTAATGTTTCACCCCACTCCTTGAGTAGGGGGTGGTCTCTTTACATTTTGGAGGTAGTGGGAAGAATTAGCTAATTGTTTGAAACTAATTTTCAATGTCATTGGAGCTCTTGACAAAAATGTCAACGCCCTTTTACTGGAGAAGGGCGAAGTGCCAAGGGGCGAAGAGGTGGTAACCTTTCGCGACGTCGGACCGTGGTTCGCACGGTCACTCCGATGGTCCGGTGTCCTGCTGAGATTTTTCCCTTTTCTATTTCTTGAGCTGGGTATTTACTTAAGACGATTTATAGCTAGACTCATCTTGCAAGTCAATTTATGATTATACTTTATGATTATAATTTACCACTTATAAATCTTTTGGAGGCACAGTCCGAGTAAACTCGTTCATTAAACGGTCATAAAATACAATGTAAATATTCGATGTATTTTTAAAGAATATTTCAAAGATCTTGGGACACATCCGGCAATCATAAACATGGTGAATGTACGAAAAGAATTTACAAAAAAAGGGGTAGTACCGAGAGTCGAGAAACTGCATGATTCTCGAACAACATTTATAATATTATTATTGGAAAATTAATATAAAACGATAATAAAAATGTCAAAAAATATTTGAAAAATTATTTTTATATAAATTAATATTTAAAATAAATAAATCTTTGTTTATTGCTAAATATTTTAAATGAACAATTCAAGAATATAAACAATACTTAACCCAGCACATTAAACAATATAAATATATGCAAGTATTGATTTTCAAAAAAATTTATTTTAATAGATTACATATATAATTTACCTTTTTCCCCTGGAGCTCCTGCTATTCCCGAAAATCCTGATTTTCCTACCTCTCCTTTGTCACCTTTTTCACCAGTAAAACCTATCGGTCCAGGAAGTCCAAAATCACCTTTTTCTCCTGCACGTCCAGGGTACCCTGGCAACCCAGGTTCTCCTTTTTCACCTTTAATATTAACAGTTAAACCAGGAGTACCACGTTCACCGGGTTCACCAGGAGGTCCAGGATACCCATATTGCCCCTGAATACCTAAAAAATATTAATATTTTTTACATAATAATCTTTTGATCACTATGAAATAAATGTTAATAATTATTGTAATATACATTTATTTTACCGTAATAATAGAAAGAAAAATTAAATTAAATTTAAGTGTAAAATATTGTATTACAAATTTTCTTTCTTGTTAAAAGCAAACGATAAAAATAAATATGCAAATAAATTTTAAAAAGTAAAGAATATTTAATTTACACTCGTTAAATATGGTACATCTTTGATCGTATCAATATATTAAAAAAATTAATCATACTATACATAACATTTTCGTTATAAAATGTGCTATAAAATTTAACTAAAGTATTTCAGCATATTTATTATACAAACGATTATATTTAATAAAATATTCTTACATTATTTTCTAAATATATTTAAACTAAATATTAATTATATTATAAAAATATGATAAATAATTTTATTTCATAAAATTTAAATATTATATACTGTTCGGAAATTGACCCGAGTATGAACTCTCCCCAAGATGGTATGGGGGAGTGACAGATAGTGGAAAGGGAGAAATAGCGGGGTAGAAGGAAATGAAGTTGCAGAAGTTGTATTGTTCGGGAATTGATCCGCGTATGTACTCTTCTGAGGTGGTGTGGAGGAAAAGTTAGCAGTGGAAGAGGAGAGGTAGTAGGGTAGAAATAAGCTAAGACGAAAACGGCGAATGTAATACTGTAAAACTGTTTTTATTGAAAATATATGGAAATAATGATGTTGTCTCTTTTGAATATATATTGAAATATAATATTGCCTTTATATTGATTTATATAAAATTCGCATTAACACAATATTGAGGCGTAAATTGAATACATGAGCTTTGAATTGACTATAATTATAATGGGTAAACTATATTCTTAGTGGTAGTCTAGGTTAGTGGTTTTTTAGGTGATATGCTCGCGCGCGACACCGACATTCAGGCGGAAATTGAATACCGCGAGGGTTGGAAGAGCGGTTATTAATGTATTATTAAAGTTAATTATAAATATAAATCAGTGTTGATTTTAGTTAATGTTCATGTCAGTATGTTCCATACTATATTTACATATCATTAATTTCATCCAAACCCTACCGAACCCCTGTTTGAATTGAATGCCGACTCGGTCTCACTAAGGTGTGATAAATTTGATATATACCAGTAACTGGCTGTTTTTACTGCCTATTACTTTCCACTTTGATTTTGGGGCTTTTGCTGGATGGCAAAACCTGAAGCTTTGATTGTGCACTCTATTGGTCTCATCTGTATAGCTGTGATAGAGTAAGAGGAGAAAGGGCCAGCAGAGAAGTAAATTATAATTGCACCGATTGACTGTCAGTGTCGGGTCGAAACTTCTTTGTAAATTTTCCGAGTCGTTGTTGTATTAGAACCTATTATTAAGACCACTATATTCAGCTTTAATATCATCTTTGAAAAGCCTAGAGAATTCTGAAACGTAGCCCGTTTGCTGTTTAGTTTAGGTGTTTTCACCCCGTTCATTGAGTAGAGGTGGTTATTTTGGATTTATTTGAGAGTGGGAAATTTTGTTGATTGAATGCAAACTAATTTTCTGTTGTTATTGGAGCTCTTGCCAATGTAATGTCAATGTCCTTTTAGAAGAAGAGGGCCAAGTGAAGCGAGGGCGAAGGGACATTGGGCCGCGGATCGCGCGATTACCCCGACATCATAAGGCCTGGCTGGGTTTTTCATGAATTCCAATTCGGGTCGGTACATTCATAAAATACCACAAAGTGTAGTAACTATGCTATTTATATCTAGAAGGTCTTGTCCGTTGTTTTTACTAGGCTGGTGTTGTAAGACACATGATGGTCATATTGACCATTGTCGAAATTTTTCGAGGCGTAGTCCGAGTAAACAGGATCGTGAAATAGTCATAAACGAGATAGAAGTAATACTCGATGTACTTTCTGATAATATTCGTAGGCTCTTAGAACAAATCTGGCAATCATAAAAATTTTCAATATTTTAAAAATAATTTTCAAAGAAAGAGGTAGTACCGATAGTTGTGAAACCAACGGAATCTTGAACACATTTGTAATACTGTAAACTGTCTTCATTTGATAATATATTGAAAAGTATAATGCTATCTTTTTCTTGTGTTGTATGTTCAGTGCTATTGCAATATTCAGCCATAAATTGAATATAGCTAAGCCTGGAATGATTCTAATATTTATATGTACTGTGTACTTGCTTTGTAATTATGTTAGACTTCTATGCGAAGTGCAGTCGTAAATAGAACGCCGTGACTGCCGTCGTCCAGTTAGTTATATATTAATTGCTAAATTGCCTTCGAGAGATCTGATCCTGTTGCTTTCCACTGACATGCGAAATGTAGCTCAAGAATGGATTCAGCTTTCAGTCGTAAAAAAAACAGTAGGATAACTGGCCTTTTGTTACGTAGCTTGCCTTGTAGCGACTTAATATAAGTGTCGAGTTGAAGCTTCTATGGAATGGTACCGAACACTGATACTTGAAAAACTCTTTTGTAAGATCACTGTATTTTACTATTCAATCTGGAGACTATTTTATAGAGACTAAGAACTTTGAGATTTCTGACGTGCAGCTCCCTTGCAATCTGATTTAATGCCTTCACCCTGCTTCTCAGAAGCGGTGGTCATCGTCGACTTTAATGAGAATGGGAAGTTTCGGTGATTGGATGGCAACCGATAATTATGCTGTTAATGGGGCCCTTGACTAGTAGTATCAACACCCTTCGAAGGGGTGGTGGCGAAGATTGGTGGCTAGGCTTCCAAGTAACGAACCGCGGATCGCGTTTATGAAAATAGGATGAAATATGGCAACTATACTAGAATTTCGGGTTTGGATTTCCATTCTGCTTACTAGGCTCGCACTGTAAAACATGTGATGGTTATATTGACCATCATCGTATTTTCGAGGTCAGTTCTAGTAAATGGGGTCGTAAATAATTCAAAAAAGGTACTCGATAAATTTTCTAGTCGTATTCTTAGGCTGTGGGGAATCTCGAATATATACGTATAAAAATGACATATTCTAATACAATAATTGTAATACCTATATAATATATTTAATTTACATATTTAACTCTATAATTTAGTTATACAATGTTTTCGCTTAGTTCAAATAAAAATTGAAATATTTTTATTATAAATTGGAAATAAAGATTTTATATTTTCTACCGATGTTTTATTTATAATATTGTGTAATTTAAATATTACCTTTAGGTCCTTGTTCCCCTTTTAGCCCGTCAAAACCAGATCTACCAGAAGCACCTTTATCTCCATCCAAACCAGGGAAACCAGGAATACCGGGCGGTCCTATATTTCCTTTTGCTCCATCTACACCATCTAATCCTGGAATTCCAGGTTCACCAACAGAACCCGGAAAACCCTATAATAATATTTAAGACAAATAGATCTAAACCAATTAATACTACGCTTTTATTAAAATTATATTTTAAAAAAAATTGTATAAATATACATTATATCAATATTAGAACAGCATATAATTAATGTACTAAAACGAAATTATTTTATTAGTTTAAAAATATTATAATATATCAAGTATATTTTTACAAGTTCATCCATACCAATTATTTCACTTATTAAGATACTTATTCAAAACAGAAAAATTACAAAAGAGAAACGTTTCCCTCTTTAAAAATGTAATTGTATATTTCATTAAATATAATTTTTAATTAAAATAAAATTTTTTTTATTTTATGTACATACAATTTGTTCTGGAGTTAACCTGTCTGTGAACTCTCCCCAAGGTGGTGTGGGGAAGTGGAAGATAGTATAAGAAGAGAGATAGCAGGGTAGAAAGAAATGAAGATGTTGGAGTCGATTGTGATACTGTAAAATGCCTTTATTTAATATATGTGGTTGAATATAATGTAGTGTTTGTCTTGAATTGAAATTTCTGCACCGTCGGAATATTCTGGCGTAAATTGAATACCTAAATGTTATACTTTCTAAATGCTTTAACTTTATGTTAATATAGTTTTACAATTAGATGAATTTACAGCATGTTACCTGCTTTATAAATTTGTTGGTTCTTGGACTTTTTGTATAAATTTTGCTACTTGCTAATTGAGTGCTGATTCAAGCTCCGATGCAGTCTCAGCGTTCAGTTGTAAATTGTACACTGAGTTAAGTGAAACTCAGTTCTCTGGTGATTATTTTAGGCTTGACTATTGATGCTGAATCTGGTTCTGTAGATAGCGGTGTGCAGTCGTAAATTAAATATCGTATTGGAAAGCTTGCCAATGTACAGTAACCTTTTTATTTGCGTCGGGTCGAAACTTCTTGATTTGTATTACTTATTACAAAGATTTTGAGAATTCCGTCATTTCACTTGAACATCCTGATAGTTTCTAAAATTTTATCGTAACGGGTACTTGTAGTCAAAGTTCATGTCTTGACTGCGCTCCTTAAAAAGAGTGGTCATTTTCGATTTATTTGAGGAATGCAAGGTTTCGGTGATTGGATGAAAGCTCATTACTCAGCTGTCATTGGTGCACTTGTACGAATTTGGAGGCGATGAAGTGGTGACTGCGCTTCGAACTGTCGTGCTGCAGTTTGCAGTGTTATATAGACGTTTTAAAGCGTCGTTTGTTTTTTTCAATTTTGAAACGATAAATTATGAAAATAGCACGAAATTTGACAACTATGCTAGGGTTGCGCGATAGGATATGCTCATATTTTTTTCTAGTATCATATTGCAAAACATGATGCTCATATGACCAAACTTGGTCGTTAAATTGTCATTATCGGAATAAAGAATATTCGATGTATGTTCTGGGCCCACATCTGGCAATCATAAACACATAAAATATTCAAAGTAATTTTTAAACAATGACATAGATTCAATAAACAAGGAGGTAGATAGATGGCAAAACCATCAAGATTCTCACAGAATTTTGAACACATTTATATAAAATATTGATAATTAAAAACTCTGAATAAAGTTCTTAAAATACTTACAGTGTCACCCTTTTGTCCAATGAAACCATGAAGTCCAGTATCACCTTTTTGACCTTTTTGACCCATTACTCCATCTCTTCCAGGTAAACCTGGTTCACCCTTTTCTCCAAGAGGACCAACACGGCCATAACCAATTAAGCCAGGTTCCCCTTTTTCACCATCACTGCCATCACGACCAGATATTCCTTGAGGTCCTCGAATTCCAGGCATGCCGGGTTCACCCTTTTGACCTTTTTCTGATACTTGACCTGGTTCTCCTTTTTGCCCCTGTTTATGTACATATGTTATATAACTATTGTAATAAATTGAAAAATTACATACTCAAACCTAATTATAAATAATAACAGTAATTCATAAATAATAATAAAGCAATGATAATAATGCATAATATAATTTTATTTTAACGAAATTTGAATTTTATATTTTTAATGAAAAAATTTATTGATCAATTCATTATTCTATATAAATACTTGTTTTTTATTCCCACTAAATGAATTTATTTAGAAATATATATAAAAGTAAATTATATTGAATTTTGTATCTGTTAGATAATATAATTGTAATGAATGACTAATATTTAATATTCAGTTATTAATCATTCATTAGTTGATGATTTATGAAAATGTTAAAGGGTACCTCATACAGGAGTATTACAAGATATATTTATGCTCACTGGAAATCCTTGATCTCCACGATCTCCTTTTTCTCCTTGTAAACCTACAGGACCCATTAATCCTGGATCTCCAGGAAATCCAATATCACCTTTTGGACCTAATTCTCCAGGATGTCCTGGTTTCCCATCCATTCCAGGCATACCTGGAAATCCTTGTAAACCTTTTTCACCTGGTTGTCCTTTAAATCCTGGCGCGCCATCAAGACCAGGTTTTCCTAAATGAAAAATAAAATAATAATACATTTATTTATTATTATTTAATTAATCCATAGATATATATAAATACATAATTAATATAAAATATTTAAAGCTTATATTTTATATAAAATTATATGTCAGTGTTTTGAGAAAATACTTATGTAAGAAAATCTATTTAAATTAATATTAACTTTTATAAAATATTCAATAATTACATAAAATTTTATATAATGAAATAAAATTACCTTGTAATCCCGGAGGTCCTCTCCGTCCAGGGAATCCTTTAGCACCATCGATACCTGCTACACCGACGTCACCCTTCAATCCTGGTAAACCAGGTAAACCAGTTCGTCCTGATTCCCCAGGTAATCCGCTTTCGCCTTATTTATTAAAATAAAAAATTAATTTATTCTACTTATAAATTTATACATAATATGTATTTGTATCTTATAGAACCTTTTTGTCCTGGAGTTCCCGGAGATCCTATTATTCCCATTGGCCCTGGTGGTCCAATTGGACCAACATCTCCCTTTTCTCCAGGTACACCTGGAATACCATTTAACCCAGGCTCTCCAATATCTCCCTTTTCTCCAACGAATCCTGGTAAGCCTGCATATCCTATTGGACCTTCCTTTCCTTCAGGTCCAGATAATCCCTTATCACCTTTCGGGCCTTGAGGTCCAGGCAATCCAGGACTACCTTTCATAGAAATTCCAGTTTCTCCTTTAATACCTTTTATTCCACTTAAGCCAGGAAATCCCCGAGGACCTAAATGACCTGATTCCCCAGGAAATCCCATTGGACCTGCATTTCCTTTTTCTCCTCTAGGACCTGGTAATCCTCTAGGACCTGAAGGTCCAGGTATCCCAATTGCACCAATTGGACCAGGTAAACCCTAAATTGAAAATAGATGTGGTAAATAAAAATAAACATGAATTTATAATATATATTTTTATTAAGTCTTATCTCTTCTTAATTAATTTAAGTAAAAACATACAGGTTCGCCAGGATAACCTCTATCGCCCTTTTCTCCATTGCGACCAGGAGTACCCAATTCTCCTTTTTGTCCCCTGTCTCCAACTGGACCTTTAATAGCTTCTTCTAAATTTAATGGTGGACACATTCCTAAAAATATTATAAAAACAGATTTATTTTCGACCGATTCAGTATCAACGAAAGTGTATTTATCGTAGAAATACTTCGATATTATACCTGTATCTCCTTTTATTCCTGGAAAACCAGGTTCACCTTTTTGCCCCGGATACCCATCATGACCTCTATCTCCTGTTTCTCCTTTAATACTTAGTCCCATTTCACCTTTCTTTCCAGGTATTCCAGGTCTTCCAGGTATGCAGTCAGGTCCGGGAAAACCTTGATCTCCCTTAAAATGCAATTTTTTTTAATGAAAAATAATTTAAATGTTATGTTCAATCGATAATTATTATACCGCATCTCCCTTTGGTCCAGGAAACCCTGGACTGCCTGCTATGCCTTTTTCTCCAATAGGACCTTCTAATCCATGTGGCCCAGGTCTTCCTTCATCTCCTCTTTGACCCTTCTGACCTTTTTCGCCTTTAAATTGTTCTTTAGATATTAAACAATCCTTTCCTTTTTCTCCTTGTGGACCTGGAGCACCAGGCATTCCATCTTTTCCCTAAAATTATGAAAAATACAATATAACATATATGCATAAATATTTGGAACGAAATTCAATGTCTATACAATTTATTCATTATGTATACTATATATTCAATGTATATGTAAATACATAAATATTTACATACACGTTCACCAGGAAGACCAATTGAACCAGGCAAACCATCCAGTCCTGGCGCACCTATAAATCCTCGTTCTCCAGGTGATCCACGACCACCTGGTAGTCCGTCTTTACCATCTAATCCTCGATCACCTTTTATTCCTTTAAGACCAGGCAGGCATTGAGTACATTTGCCACCAGTATCTCCTTTTTCGCCAGGAAGTCCAGGGAAACCAGGTGTACCATCTCTACCGGGAGAACCAACTTCTCCCCTCAAACCGGGTTGTCCTGGTGGACCTGGAATACCTTCTAATGAATCACCTGGCCGTCCTCGTTGTCCTCCATACCCTTTTTCTCCTTTTTGACCTTTAGCACCATCTCTTCCTGGAACTCCATCCATCCCAGAAGGACCCTGTTATAATTAATAAATCCTATAAATCTTAATGTTATTTTATAGTAATTAAAATATTAATTTTTTCACTCATTATTTAGTTAGATAATTATTTCTTACGGAATTGGAAAAAGATTAAAATTCTACAATCGTTACAAAAGTGTATTATTATCTACTCAATTATAAAGTTTAAATAAATTTATATATAAAACTTACTATGATTGATAGTCCCTTTTCACCCTGTTGACCTCTCGGACCTGTAAGTCCTATGGATCCTGTAAAACCGCGTGGTCCAGCATCTCCAGGAAATCCAGGAAGTCCTGGCTCACCTTTATCACCTTTATCACCAGGTGGACCTTCAGTTCCAGGAACACCTGCTAATCCTGGACCACCTGCAGGACCAATTGGTCCTCTCGGGCCTGAAGTACCTGGATAACCATCTGCACCCCTTAAACCAATAGGTCCTGGATAACCTCGAGGACCTTTTTCTCCTGGTGGACCTGGTTGTCCTTTACCACCCTTGTGATATAAATTATTAAAAATTAAAAATGTAAATATTTTTATATTATTATATATAATAGAATAAATTCATTATTAATTTTTTTATTATAAAATATAATAAAATCTCATTCTTATATGTAATGTTAACTATAAATAACAATCATTAATATTAATAATTCAACATAACTAATAAGTATATCTTACACCAGGTGGTCCTGGAGGGCCACGGAGGCCAGGTATTCCTGGTGGTCCATCGAAACCCGAATCTCCTTTTAGTCCTGGTGTACCAGGTAAACCATCGGCTCCATCATAACCTCGATCACCTTTACGTCCAGGTGGTCCGGGAGGACCTGAATATCCATCACGACCCTAATAACATTAAAAAATTATTTACACTCTTCGTTAAATATTGTATTTCAACATTTATAATATTTATAAATTAAGAAAAATAAGTAAAATAATTAATTCTATATTAAAACTATAATAAAAATTAAATAATAAAACTTTTTTACTCGAATTCCTGGTGCTCCTGGAAGACCCTTTTCTCCTTTGATTCCATTCAATCCTGGTAAACCATTATCTCCCACATATCCAGGTTCTCCTTTTTGCCCATATGATCCTAAGTCACCCTATAAAACTTCATAATTAGTATTTCATTGATTTATTTATTTTACATATAATATTAATATTTAACTTTACCTTAAAATTATTGTTAAAACCTACAAATACTATTTATTCCCTTAAAGACATTTAAATGTTTATTACTTAAATATATTAAAAAAAAATTTTAAATAAAATTAGCGTTGATAATTTAAAATCTTTTCTATTCGATTAAAAAAATTATGCAATGATAATAAAAATATTTTCTCTTCATTTTAATTTAAATACATAATTCAATGTATAATGTGTATATATACTTTGTCACCCTTTGCTCCTGCTGATCCTATAGGGCCTATTACTTCTTCTGTGGGGCTAAAAAGTGGATACGGATAACTTTCACCTGGTGGGCCAATTTCACCTTTTATACCTTTATCACCTTTTGATCCTTCAAAACCCACACCCATGTGACCTTTTTCTCCCTTTATTCCTTGTAAACCGGAAAGACCCTTAAAATAAATCATTGTATTTGTTATAGATTAATTTTGTCGGTATATTTTGAATTTCTTGTATAAATTTATTTCTATATTTTGGAACATGTAATTACGAATAATAGAAAAAGATGCGCTATTTTATTAACAATAATAATGAATTTTCAACTATGTAAATTTATTACCTTATTTGTGATAATATTATTTGCCTATTTTTATTCTGACAGTTCTATAAACTGGAAATAAAGTAACAAAGATTGAATAAAATATGTATCAAAAAAATAAAAAAAAAAATATATATTTTCATGGAACACGGAAATTGTATAGCCCATCGATTTCTTTAATCTTTGTTATTTCATAAATAAAATTCAGTTCAAATGAAATGCATTTATACTATTTTTATATTAAATAAATTTTGACGACGAGTAATTATTGTAGTAATTATTATATAGAGTAGTAGTTATTATAGTTATAGTTAGAGTAGTAATTATTATACAAGTAATTATTGTAAGAATTAATACAGTTTGAGAAAAAAATTAATTACTTATTCATAATTAAATATCTAATAAAAAATAGAATTTGTATTTAATTTTATATATATAAACATAATAAAAAGAATAAATACTTATACTTACAACTGGCCCTTGTTCACCCTTTGGTCCAGATACCCCAGAATAACCTTGAGGTCCTGGAATTCCTCGCACTCCTTGTACTCCATCAATTCCAGGTTCACCTTTTTGTCCAGTTAAAAGTCGACCACAATGACCGGGTTCTCCTTTATCTCCTTTATTTCCTGGTATACCTGGCACTCCGCGTGGACCAGATTCTCCTGCTAACCCATGAAGTCCAGGAGTGCCCTACATAAATATATGATTAGTATATATATGATGTATATTTGTATATGTATAAATAATGTATGATTTACATATAATTTAAATAGAAAATAAACTGTATAAGCTTACATCGGTTCCATTACAACCATCGCGACCAGGCATACCGGAAGGTCCCGGAGCTCCCGGAATACCAGGAACTCCATTTTGTCCTGCATGTCCAGGTAAACCCATTTTTCCCTTTAAAAATATTGCTTAATGTAATTGCTATTAAAAGATTTTTATTCATTTTATAATATTATATTACAATTTATATATTAATTGTTAAATAAATAATTTAGATAATAGTAAATATTTTTACAATTAATATAATTTAATATAATTTTTAAATTATATGATATACTCGTTCTCCACGAATTCCTCGTTGACCTTGCGGCCCAGGATCTCCTTTATCTCCTTTAGGTCCTAAGAAACCTTCAACACCAGGAAAACCCCGTTCACCTTTAGACCCAATAGGTCCCATTATACCTGGTGGGCCCTATAATTAATTTATAATATTATAACATAATAAGTTTTTTATTTGAAATAAATTTCTTTATACTTATAAGAAAATAATTTTTTAATTATGTAAGTACTTAAAATATGTACCTCTTAATTAATTATATTTAAATTTATATATAAGAAAAAATATGAAAATATATAAATAGTTTTTGAATTTGAAATATAATATAGCTTAAAAAATATTAAATATTTGCAAAAATATTACAAATTTGTATTCCAATATAAACACTTTTTTTAATGGAATATACAATAGCACTTTCACTTAAATAAGATTAAATAATTCAACATACAACTTACTCTTGAACCCTTCTCGGCAAAACACTTGGGATAGCAGCAGTTTGATCCATTGCATTTTTTTTCAATACCTGGAGCTGAGTGAATTTTATAACTATTAGAATAGCTCTGACCTCCATATCTGTCAACCGATTCATGCTCATTCCAACTAGGACTATGATGGTTTCTATCCTCATATTCTTGATGTTCGTCATAACCTAGTTGGTCGTCATAGCTGGACTTAGCGTGACTTTCTTGATTATAACCTTCATAATCATAACCGGCTTCCCAAGAGCTAGAGCTTGAATAGTTACGTTGCACTTCATTCTGACTAATCACTGGTAATAGTCTGCCGTATTGATTTCGATAGTTATTTTCGTATCCATAATCTTTACTGTCGTAAGATGTACCCGGTAAATCACCGCGTTGTGGACTTTCGTCTTCGTTATATTCTGTACGTGATCTATTGTATGGATTTCTCTAAAGAAATTAGATATTTATAATGAATTTTAGTTTTTCGTAAAATAAGTTTTAAAGAAACTATTAGACATATTCGTATAAATTTTTAACATTTTAGGAAAAAATTAACTAATTGATTAAATAATGCAATTAGTTATTAAATTATTATAATTATTAAAAAAATGTATTTTAATTAAATTTAAACATAATTGATTAATATTATTGTAAGAATTATTTATAAAATTTGTACATATTATATTTTTAAATATAATAAAATACTATGATGAAATAATATTTTGATAATTTTCACTTAGAGCATTGATTTAATAAATTAAGAATTAATATATACTAAAATTTATATTTAATTATCATGTCTAATTTGGAAAATTTCAATGAAGATTTTATAAAATATGTAAAACCAAAAATTTAAATATTAATTTAGTTAAAAATCAGAGCTTTAGAAGCCAAAATTCTCAGACGATTTACTATTAAATTATATGAATATATGTTTAAATTTACAGAATTAGATACGTAAACAAAATTTAATAACGTATTTAGATCAATAATGGAAAAAGCATTAATAATTAATACATAAATACAGCTAAAAAATGTATGAACAAGATTTAGAATTAAAATTTTAGAATCAATAAAGTATACTAAAATATAAATATACATATGAAAATATATAAATATAAATAAATAAATAAAATAAAAATAAATAAAAATAAATATAATAAAAAATATATAAAGATATAAATATAATATAAAAAATAAAAAATATGCAACTACTATTATATTATATACATAATATTATCATTTATTAAATAATTAAATTCCTATAATTTTATACATTATCTTATAATATTTATACATATAAGTTTTTGAAATGAACTTAAATTTTTTAAATAAATACTTTTATCTATGTTTATATTAGTTGTTTTTTAGTAGTAATTATATTAGTAGTAGTAGTATTAGTAGTAGTAGCTACCCTTATTTATAAGACTGAAATTTAGAAATCTAATTATTTTTATATAGGTTTCTTCAATAATAATTTTTTATCAATAAAGAATTACCAATCTAAAAGGATATAACACAATTTCATCATGATTGTGAAATGTGTTTGTATATATAGTTAATTGTAAATAAGGACCTAAATTCATGCATCGGTTTAATTAGTTGTGTTATGCCAGCAAATAAAATTCCTTTCGTAATATAATACATTTACTCGTGATATTGATAATGATAGCGTCTTTACTTTTACTCTTTTAGCTTGAGTTTTTTAGATTGACAGTGTTTATAAAATTAATTATATTTATTTAAAAATTTATATCAATTGTTGAACAAAACATATTGTTCTACTGTATAACAAAAACAGTTTAAAAAGTTTAAAAAATAGAAATAAAAGAACAATAAGAAAATATATATAAAAAATTAGAATGTAAGAAGGATACAATATTATTTATAGAATAAAAGTCTTAAAACATAATATTTATTTAATAAATTTATTGCATTATTAATAAGATATATATTTTCTTATGAGAATAATATATCAATCTTTATTTTTTAAATGTGTAGATACTTTATTTATTTATATATTTATATTTATTTATATTTATTTATTTATATATGAATATACCTGCTATAATATTTAATCGGAATAATATACGCTATCTTTTTTATAATACTTAATTATCTAAAAATACTGTTTCGCGTATGTTAACTAAATACATGTAATTTATTCAGGAAATAAACAAAAACTATTAAATAATACATTAAAAAAATTTAAATAAAATATTATTTAAATATAAATTACAATGTATTAAGACAATGTTATTATTTTTTACATCAATTAATAATTAATTGTTTTTACTTAAAAAATTTCTTAAAAAACATATAATTTTACATTACATTTTATAAATTATTTTTTATTAATATAATTCTTTAATATAAAATTATTTTATTAAAATATTTTATTCTCTTTAAATAGTTCGTTTCGTATGTCGAAGAATTTCAATATTTCATGAATTCATAAAATAAATATAAATTATGAACAACTTAATTTGTATTAAATATATATTTTATTCTATCAGTTTAATATAAAACATTCAATTTGTAATAATATTCAGTTTAAATTGTTACATAATCAATATTTCCAATAACAATAAGAAATAAAAAATTGATTTATTATTACAATCATAATGGATATTCATATCATATTAAAAATATCTCATATACTTCAGTGTTAAATTTCGAACATTTTCGTAGGTTAATTTAGAATAAAATCTTATAATGAATATAAGAGTAAAATAATTTTCATATTTAAACACATATAATGTGTTAGTAGTTTAATAACAAGGTAAATGTAAAAAATCAGTTAATTTAATCTATAACTGAATAACAATACTAACTAAAATATTAATAATAATAAATTAAAATTTATGTTATTCATGAAATGGTTTTAAAGTGTAATTTTTGTAAAAATGTCTATGATTTATAAGATTGTTTTTTATAATTACACATTAATAATAATAAAAATGGTAAAGTTTATATAGTTAATAAATTATATGCAGTTATGTTTCTTATTTCTTTGCTAATTTTATAAATGTTTTAATGTTTTTTAAAATTAAAAAAATGTTAATGTTAGTATTTTATAAAAAATTTTATTTCATAATACAGATGCTCGTATAATTTATTTCGAAGATTAGTAATTAAAAATGTATTTATTTTATGTACAAATTTTTAATAATTAATATAATAAAGTTATAATTTATATTTCCTAATTCTTTAATTTAATAGATAAAATTTTTGTTTCATTTCAACAAATTAAAGTATAATCCCATTTTTAATATAAATATATGGTATACATAATTTATTTATATTAAAAACATCCTCAAAAAGGTTCTCTAATTCTTTCATATTTTGAAAGGTAATATTTTATATGTAAAGAAAAATTATAAGAATTTAAATATTCGATTTTTATGCAAATATAATTTTTAATGTATTGAAATATTTACGTATTATTTTTCTTTTTGATATAAATTTCTAATATTATGAATGCTCTATAATTACTAATTGAATTCATTTTCAAGTGCGTTCAGATTACATTCGTAAATATATGCATTATCGTGCATATCAGAATATTTTTCTGTTATTTTGCAGGGGTTTAAATTACTGTTAATATTTAAAATGTAAATTTAAAGATATTTCGCTATTGTAATTTTTTAATATCTAGGGTATTATAAAGTTAATTTTAGAATTTTATTCATATTTTTTTTATTTTTATTTTATATTATAAAATCATTAAATTATAAATAAATATATTCACCTTATAACTTTATCTTAAACAATTTTTAATATGTTTAATAATAATCTATAATCTTTAAAATTTCAGAAATTAAAATTTAAAAAATACTGTAATGAATAATTAAAAAATTTTTCATAAAAAACTAAATAATTCTAATTTACTAAAATCCGTAAATAAATAAAACTAATATAATTATGAGAATACAGTTTGGCGCTATTTAAATTAAAATAATAAATTTAAAAAATAATAAGCATTACGTCATCGCACTATTTACATCTTCGATAGCAAATCGTATTCGCTTTAAAATAGAATCCATATCCACCTACGCTTAATTGCATTCAAAAGTAAATTAAATTCCGAAGACGCGAAATACACAGTTTTTTTTACCGTAAACGAAAACTTTCTTAACGATTGTACTCAATAAAAAAAAACGAAATATTAATCGCGAATCGCATCTAGTCGCTACGATTCTCAATTAATCCTTGCTCTTGGAAACGGCAGTAGACGATATTACAACGTCTATTTGGAAATGGCTTCTCGAATGTAATATGTAGAGCGCTGCATGTAGAATGTAGCACTAATATGTAGAAACCGCGGCCGAAAATTCAAAGAAATAGAAGCAACAGTCAATTGTTAGATCGTCATTTGCCATGCAAATATTAATATGAACGAAATGATTAGTGAATTAGTGAACATTAATTATGACTTTCTCAACTTACCCCTTCAACCATAACAACCAGGCACATCAGAAATGTAATAAACCTGCGAAGAAGATAAAGCCTCTTTAGTTCGTCTAATTTTCTCCCTATTTATTTTTCTCTTTTTCTCTTGTTTCTTTTATTTTACTTTTCATTTCTTTTATGTCATATAGCCAAATATTACTACAACTAAAACTATAAAGTGCGCCGATCAACAGGCTCCTATTTTCGTAATTCTGTTATTGATCGATTATGCACTATAATATATATTATATATATAATATATATAATAAATATAATATAAATATAATATATATAATATATTATAATATATTATGATATATTAAACGTCATCCCTTAGATACCTTATTAGAGAAATTCAACCTATTACTATTTCCATTATTAGTTCATTTGAAAATGCATGAATTTCCTTTAAAAAAATCTCATTGTATCCCTATGAGGTCAGGTCATTAAATATGAACGTAATACCGAAAGAGTAAAAAATCTAGTTCACAACAAAGAGATAAAAAGAGAGAACTAGAAAAAAAATGTGAAAAAACTCACCGCACTCCCAACCGAATCATGATGATTGGCTAGGTGAGTTTTTACGTGCAGACGTTCTAAAGGTTACGATCGTCGACAATTTCCTGCTGCCGAATAAACCAAACTTCGATCAACCGCTTCTACCTTGTTGCGTTGTTAGATATCCTTCTCTAACGATGCTCCCTCGTGAATAAAGCTCTCCCTCGTTCTGACGATCGGTTATCGAGCTTAGACATAGAAACGAGGAGAGAGAGAGAGTGAGAGAGAGAGAGAGAGAGAGAGAGAGAGAGAGAGAGAGAGAGAAAGAGAGAGAGAGAGATAGAGAAAGACAGACAAACAGACAGACAGACAGACAGACGCACCGCCGAGAGTATTTCGCTCTCTTGCAGCCGGCGCAGGGCCAGCAGCAACGGCAACAGTCGTTGCGTCCCGTCCGGGAAGCTCTCTCAATGAAAACTGAGGGAAGGTGGAGGCAACGGTGGCGTTGGCGGCGGCGATGGTGATATGTGACGCGCCCATTGGAATTCCTCCGCGAAGAAGTGTGCTTCTGCATATACAGCACTCGCATAGGACAACCGTTGCAGAAGGGGAAAGGAACGACGAACCTCCCTGCGCCGAGATGAGGGAACACAGTCGGAGCGCACATCTCCTCTTGACTGTTGCGCGACCACGCGCACGTTAGTTTGGCTCTCAGTCTCTATGTCGAGCTTTTCTTCTTATTTGTCTTGATGTAGGAGAGGGGACTGAAAAGCAAAGAATATGAGGCGCAAGGATACTCTTAGTGACTAGTAGTGCAAGTTGATGCATAGATAAGACTAACTGAAAGTACGCACAGGGGAGAAAGAGGAGACGAAGGCGTAGGAAGAGCGTTAAATGGAAGGTAATACTCACCAAATAGGAGACCCGACCAAGTTACTGGAGAACGCCCGACTCGACACGGCAAGCGCTGCAAGAGGAAGGGAATGAGAATGTATATATTCATATGTGTAATAGAAAGCAAAGTAAAGATCGACAGCAAAAAAGAGAAGTAAAGCCCACTGACGAAACGTGTGCGGGCGCGCGCGCGTATTTTGTGTCTCGCATTTACGCGCGCCTCATATCGTAAAAGCTCCTCCGCGCAATCGCCGTCTCGACACTGCGCAATCACTGCTGCTATCCAAGCTCGTAGCCATCGCCTTGTCGTGTCCAGAGGAAACGTTAAACATACCTCGACAACCAGAACTTCGAGCATTCCTACATGAAGCTCGTTTCACTGGGCGCAAGAGCTGTGTATAAAATATCCATACAAAAAAAAAGATAGGATGACACAACATAGGCAACAAGACGATTACAACATGCAAGACTCAAAACGCGGGCACAACGTTAACCGTAAGTACATTTGGACTCTACCGACTATCGTCTGCCTGTATGTCCTGCTAATCAGCTTCATCAAGAACTTACCGGTAGTCCAGGCCGTGGTGAGTACCAAAACTTTCATAAATTTTATGATTCATAATATATCTAAGCCTCTAGTTTGTACTTTCTTAAGCAATTTTCTTCCGTGCCTTAATAAGTATGTATAAAACACCAGTTCATTAATAAAAAGCATGTTACGTGAATGATTTAATTACAACCGAGTTAAGTAAAGGCATTATAAAGAGTGAAATCAAAATCGAGTCTTATGCAACAGTGGAGCATATAATTGAGATAGTGCATGTATGACAACAATTGTCTGTACAATTAACTTCATATATAAAAATCGCTATCATTTTAAAAAATGGAGTTATGTTACCGCTTGATTTTTAGACATCTCTTTTCTCTTTTTCATTAATCTCACTTAGCTCCAACCCTTTCAGTTATCACAACTAAAATAAAAAAAGAGATTGAGAAGAGGAAAGTAAGAGAGAGGGAGACAGGAAAGACAAACCAAAATAGTGAACAGAAAAAATAGTAGGAGAAAAGATATAAATGTATAAAAATCGATATATTAAAGTGAAAGTTAAAAAAAACTATATTGAGGATTATTATTACAATAATAATTAAAATATAATATTAATTGATCAAATGCGAATAATATAAATTTTCAATTATTTGTATTATAAGCAAATATTCTTTATTTTTATAAAAATGCATTTATCTTCAAAAATAATATAATAATATAATGATATAATACTGATAAACTATTATTTATGAATTAAATAAATTTTATCTGAATTCGATTATATTTATTATTTAAAATGTATTGTATTTTTTAGAAGTTATTCTTATGGTTTATCAAATTTATGTTTGTACTTTTATTTTCAATTATTATAAAATGTATAAAATACAACACAATAACTATAATGACATATTGTAACAACTATAAATAATTTAAAAATTAAGTTTTTAATTAATAATATATATATATTTATTATAATTAAAGTTTAACCTTTCAGAAATGATATAATTTATAAAAGATGTTAAAAAGGAACATATAATGAAAAGTGCAATATAATAAAATATTATATTCAAAATATAGAGTATAAAATTAAAATATATAAACAAAGAATTGAATATTCTATATTCACTTCTGACTTATAATATTAAATATCATCTATGTTTATATACTAAATGTTATATAAATTTAGCTTAAATTGTAAACAGTAAAATATATAAAATCAGTAAAAAAAATAATGTTATTAAATAATTCTAAATAAGTAGATGTTTAGTGTTAAATATTAAATCAAAGTCTAGTCGTTATTCTTATAAAATATTATGTAAAAATATTAATATAGAAAGTATGAAACCAAGTTTTTGAGTATATTTTCAATGTCAAAATTTAATATTTATTTATTACACAGTTATAGATACGAAATATTTTTTTAAATAATTCTTTGTTTATAAATGATACTGTGAATTTAATTGGTTATTTCATTGGTATTAATAAAATTCTCCTTTTTCACACATAGTGTATTGAAAATTCGGAATATTGAAAATTGGATATTGAAGGCAAAATGAAAAGTATTTGATAAACATTGAAAAGCTATTGTATAAATAAAATTGTAAAACAATCGATTCGATGAGAGAATTATTATATCAACGCATAGCCTATCTATTTATTTATATCTATTTATTATTCTATCTGTATATCTATCTATCTACTTATTTAATATTTATGATCCATTTGTTATTTGAAATAGTTTTCACATTCACAAGAATAAATTTGATTTAAAAAATGACATTTTAATTACATAATTATGGTAGCTTTAAATTAAAAGGAATTATATTTAAAATATTGTATGAATTTTCTAGTAAAATATTGGATATTTGCTAAATACTTAAAAAAAATAAAAAAAGTAAAAAATAAAATATTATTTTTTTGTCCATATATGAAAATTAACAAGTAAAATGTATGTGTATTTAATTCATAAGAGAGTATTTTTTATAAAAATAAATAGTTTTAAAATATAGAAAAAATTTAAAACAACTTAAATAATAATTGAGTTTAAAAAAATTATTAAAATTAAATATTTTTAAACAGAAAATTGAGATAAAAATATTTAACATGATGTCTAAAAATTTTTTTATGAAATTTGATAAGCATTAATTTTTTTAAAATTAATTTATTATAGCAACATTTTTTCATAATGAAATTTACTTCTAATATTATATAATATTTGAACATAAATAAAATCTTATAAAATCAGAATTAATCATATAATATAATTTAATGTATAATTATTATATCTTATTATAAATTTATTTCTAATTTTTAAATCTCATAAGGTCACTTCATTAAAGTTAAATTGAAATTTTTAAATAAAATTCTAAAATCTCTACTTTTACTACATAATTTTTCCACTTTTAACCAGATGTATTTAAATTTTAATTTTAATGTATATAGAAAATTATAAAACTTCGGATGCATTACATTGAAAAATTACATTATCCTGTTTTTGAACTACGCATGCTACAAAAACTATGTTTTTAAACTATTCCGACACACCGTGTATATGTAAACATTACATCTATTTAAGTAATTAAAAATATTTATTATTCAATTAATCAAACGAATATCTGCTTTCAAAATAATTTATCGCATTAGTTTCTGAAAAACTAATTATTTTATTATAATTATTTAAGATATTTATAATTGATTAATTAGTAAAAAAATTAGCAATATAAATTGTAATACTCGATGACATCTATAAGCACTAAAACTTTATGAAAATAAAAATTATCCAAAGACTACAATATAATACACAGCAAGACTTCCATCCAGATTTCAATTTCGATTGCGATTCCATCCATTCCGAGATAAAAAATACATTGAAATATTTTTATTTACAGAAAAGATTTTGAAAAAAATATTTAACCATATTGAATATATTGAACTCGCTAGTGTATGAAAAAGCAAGCGAGTTCAACGCCTGATTACAGTGACTAAAATCAACACTTTGACTAAAATTATTAACAAGCTTAATATTCTATCTTTTCCAAACAGGAATGAAGGAGAAAAAAAATAAAAATAAAACATCTCTTATGTTCACTTTTTCTTCTGTTATTGATTTTATAAGATAAATATGAAATAGACTGGTTAGTAGGCTTGCATTTTTCATAATCTAAAATATATATTAATTTAATCTAAACAATTTATGTTTTGATATATTGATCGAACTGTTTCAATTATGATAATTATCATCTACTGTAGTCTCTTATTTGTTTATAACGGCTCAAAAGAGTCTGAGATTAAATTACAATCTTCTTCGGTATTCGCTATGCCCACGATTATTGTGAATAAAAGATGGAAATTAAATTAGAAGTCATTTTATTAATGCCACGTTATTAAATTAAAATACTAAATTAAAACATTCAGTAATTATGAAAAAATCATATAATTTTTATTAATATATCGTTATTTTATATAGTAATAAAAATATGTAGTAATATAAATAATATTATTAATATTTCTGATTCAATGACTATTTTATCTATTATTTTATAAAGCAATCTTTTACAAATTATAATTGTATAAAATAAAAATAAAAAATAATCAAATAAAATAAACAAACTAAAACAAGGACGGGAACCAAAAAGAGAGAAAGAGAGAAAAATGAGTAGAAAAAATAAGCAAAAATATGAAATCCCATAAAATGATTATATCGAATCGGTGTACTGTATACCACGCGTAAAAATAATGCCATTAAATATTGATAAGTAGGACTTTTAATAATAAAGATTCAAATATCCTCGAAGAAATAAACATCTATTTCTTTAAGAGGAAATATTTTTATTCCTGTATTAAAAATGGCAACCCAAAAATTACTTTTCTAGTTTCATTATATGAACAAATTTAATGAAGGTCCAAAAACTCAAAAATTAACTGAACTAACTATTAAATCAGAGTTAATTTCTTCCATATAAATATTTGCGAAAGACTATATAATTTTACAAAAAATATTCATAAGATATATTGAATTTTTAATCATAATATGCTTAAATTATGAAGTATTTTTCTACTCTAGAATTTATTAACTTGAGCTTTTAATAATTAAATAAATTAAGCTAGATAAGTATAATTGATTCAATTTACATTGAATATATATATATTGTCATATAAGTGATTATTCGAATAAAATTTTAATTATAATTTTGTATATACTTTTATGTTTATTGTGTTTTATTATACATACATTGAATTACTTCAACATCTAGTGAGTAATGTCATTTTAAACTAAGCGTTTATTGCAAATAACGGGTAAAAATGGTTATGTAACGATTATGTAATAATGACTATGTATAAATTACTGCATGCATACATGTTTCAGCTTTGAAACTCAATTTGTAAGCTATAAAACTTTTTTTGTGTATTATAAGCAAATAGTAATATCATATATTATATATCATATATCATACAAATAGTAATATCATATATCATATATAGTAATAATAATATAATCATTAATTAAAATATCCTTAAAATATTATAAAACGATAAATTACTTTGTAATTAAGATGTCAAACAACTAAAGTTAAAAATATTATATATATTCTTTCTCTTAATTGCTTCAAAAAAAGATTAAACTGAAACAGTCTTAGATAAGTAATAAAATTAATTATTACTCTAATAATTAATCAATTAAATTTTTAATATTCAAACTGTAATTTGTATTTAATAAATAAAAAAAAATTGAATTGAATAGTTTTATCCATCACTATTTATAAAAATACTGTATTAAAATTAACGTTCAACTATTGTGTGCAAAAGATAATGGCTATGCTTCCTGACTTTATCTAATAAATTTTTGACAGCAATAAATTATAGATAAATTTCTTTCGAAAATTAGTCAAATTTAATGATTATGTGTACTTTTCTTTCAATTTTTCTTCTTTTTTATAATTCGTCTTCTATTAATATATCATCGTATTTACAATAAAACACGTTAAAAAAAACAGTTTCATACTTTTATATCTATTTTTTTCTGTAGAATTAGCTAATGCTGCAGAAACCATGTCACCATCGTCGTTCAACATAGCTATCGTTTATTTTTAGTTAAATTGTATCGCTTGACTATTTTTAAAGGTATGCTACGAAGTGAAAACGATTATTGTATTTATACTATACTGTACAATAACTACAGTGATATGAATCTTTTTGTCCATAGTATTTTATTTTGAAAATACGTCTTCTTGTATTTATTAAAATTGATAGCTAAAAAATGTGCAAATGCTTAATAATATGTATGATATGTATATTAATTTTAAACATTATTTATAAAAACTTATATTATTGACTAAATAAATAATATCTATGACTGTTATAATTAATATTTCTTATATGATTATGTTATATGTAAATAAGTCTGTTCTGAGTTTTACTGTTTATGATTATTTAATTGGCTCATAATAATTATATTACTATTTAAGATATGCTATCATATTTGTATTTTAATCACAATAAATATAAATTGAAATATAAAATTAATTAAAATATTATACTTCTTCAATTGGTTATTTTAATTGTATTATTGATATATTATTGATATATATAGAAGTATTATTTAAAAGTGTAATAACATTCCATTTTTTAATTTAATAAAATTAAAATAATTATTTATAGTTATTTCAAATCATTTTTATAAACATAAAAGTTATATAAAATTAATAAAAAATACTTTTGTATTAACTTAATTTGAACCAAATTATTTAAAAATGTAAAATTATTTGAAGAATGATCCAAAGAAATTGTAAAAATTTTTTAAAATTTTAATTTCATTAAAGTTATTTTTTAAGTATACTGTTTTAATGTAATTTTATTTTTAAATGTAATTAATAAAATGTGAAAAAATAATGATTTAAATATATATTATTTTTACTATAAACAGTATAATAAATGATTTTTAAACATGATATATAAAATATTTCCTTCTGAAAAATTTGAACTGCTTAAAAAATTAAAAAAATGCATTATTTAATATCAGAAAAACTACATAACTTAATTCCGTATTTATATTTATTACTATCTCCTATAATAGATAAAGAATTTTTATAAAAGATACAGAAATATAAAAAGTTCCACTATAGTACCCTTTTATTTTCAATATTAGTTATTGTTCAGTTACTCCATACCAATTATTTAATATTAGTATTTACAAAAATTAGTTCAATTCTAATTTTCTCTATTGATGAATTAATAACAAAATTCAATATTTTTATCTAGTTCTATACTTAAATTACATTAACGCTGTTATTTCTTTAATAATTTTACATAAAAATTAAATATTTAAATTCGATCATTATATTAATTCGTGTATTTACTACCTTATTTTACGTAAAAAAGATTATAATTTATTCATCATTTTAATTTTATTTAATCAACATATAGATCAATAGTTTAATGAAAGGAGTAATATTTTTTATTAAATATATAAATATTTATTGAATATAATATAGTAATTTTTATTGAATAATATGTTATAGAATACTTAAATTTATATATTCTATAATCAAATAAGGTAACGGTTTACAAAATTAAGCAAAAGAAATAAAATATTTAATATAATTTATAATTGAAATTTTACTTTTATATACCCATTTTATATATTATTGTCCTTAACTATAAGATAAATAACAAATGCTTTTAATTTTAATTAATTACTTAAATACAATGCAAGTAAAATTTAATTAAAATAAAAATTATTCAAAAACATTAATAAATACAAGTAATAGAAATTTTGTATATATAAAATTGATAAATCATTACCTTATTTTCTGAAATTAAAATGTTTATATTTAATTATTTTATAGTGTCTAATAGAAAAAGGTTATTAATTATTTTATCAATAAAAAAATTTATATTTATGAAATCTTTATAACCCTAGTTTATAATGGTTTGATATGATTTAATTATAATTTTCATAATTAAAATAAATAAATTATAAACTTTTTAATGTATAATATATAATAATATAAATATATCTATATACATTTAATATATAAAATATTTTACACATTTTTAATTTTTATTTAATATGCTAATGGATATAGATAATATAATAATAAGGAATACTATTTTTTGTAAGAGTTATAAGTTTTATATTAACTTGACCTGCCACTTGAAAATATTCGATGGAGCTATTTCATTTGAAATAATATTCAGATCGTTCTCTTTTCTAAAATAACAGAACCTAAATATCTACTTTTACAATTGAATGAATACATTACTTTAGATAATAGTAAATATTGTTGAATAAATCTGTATTAATATATTTTAATGTGATAATAATAGAGTATATACGAATAAAAATAATAATAAAAGGATAAAATTGCTAATAATAATAATAATAATAAGGAATAAAAATAATAAGTACAAAAATATTCATTGAGTGTTTAATTTTATTTTTATAACAATAAATTATTTTAATATTTTATGATCATAAATATTAAAAAAATATTAGAAAAAGATTTATTTATGAATAAAATTTAAAAAAATTTTAAAATATCTTTTAACAAAATATATTTGAATTGATAATTTATAAATATGAGAATAAATTACGTTCATTTTTAAGTTTAAAAATAATTTAAATTGCTTTTAATTATTTTTCTAAATAAACTGTTTATAAGTATACGAAAATTTTTATGTGCATCTTATACAATATATATCATATACAAATTAATAATTAAAATCTATTAAAAAAAACACTTTTTACTGTGAAAATACTGTAATAAGACTAGCCATGGAAATAAGAAATTAAAAATTAAATAAAAATAGTAAAATAGACTATTACACGTGTATTTAAAACAATATTTTAATATTATTCTCTGGGTTAAAAATAAACAAAGTATACTATACACTTTATGCAATTATAAGAAGATTTAAGATATACCAATTAAGCATTATACTAGTTTCTAAAACATAATATACTTTAATGAAAACATACGAATTAATGTACATCTATAGCGCATGTAAGAAAAATTACCTAATTCAATTTAATTTAATATAATATAAAATAATAAAACAATAACAATTTGATACTATAAGTTAAAATAATTTGCAAAAATTTAAAAAAAAGTTCCTTTCACGAATTAATAATTAATTTCTATTGTAAATTTCAAGTTAATTGAATATTGACTATTTGGCCGATTTTAATACAAAAGAAAATATACGAAAGAATTAAAATACTATAAGAATGTGTAAGTTCACATCAAATTTGTAATTTGGAAATAAAACAAATTAATTGCTAAAATAAATAAAGTGATAAACTATATAAAAATAGTTCGCTGTTATTGCTTTCCTGATTAAATACTTGTAATTGTTTTCAATTTTATACAGTTGTAACTGAACTGAGCTTACAGTGATTAGCACTCTGTAATTAATGCTGACATAAATCAAAAACTTACAAAGCAAACTTATATTATATTTCCAAATAATTCATATATATACAATCACTCAAAATAATATTGCCACCACTACATTTGATATCAATTTTATTTAATTGATGTATAATTATACATTACGGAACCAATCAATTAAAATTAAAAACGACGTTTAAGAACCGAAAGAATATTTTAATAGACAGCGATCCATTATGTTCACTTTTTTGTAAGTATTCCATATCATGTTCCCTTTGGACGTTTAATGGTAATCTATGCAACTATTATTTCTTCCAATGGGAATATTAATGAGAAATTAAAAACACTATTAAAAATGCGTACACACTTAGTGTTTTAATTGTATCAATAAAATTAAAAACAATTGCTTTACTGTAAGGCAATAGTTAAACTTGAAATAGTTATACTTTTACAATATCTACCGTCAATACAAAAATAATTTCAATAAATAAAATTTTAATACATTTATATTTATGTAACTTAGATTAAATTAAAATATTAGTTAAATATCAATCATTTATTTATAATTTGATGAGAATTGATTGATTGCTATTAATGAAAATTGTTAGTTTGTTTCTACTAAATAACTTTAAAGTGACAAGCAATGCAGTTTTATTTATTTAGTATATATAGTATTATTTTTTATCCTGTAAAAATGTTCATTTTTCATTTAATTCGGGTTATTATGATTAAATTAATATTTAATGTTTTTAAAAAATTATGAAAAAATATTTTATGTACATTCATCATATTTTTAATAGAGATTATTATTCAATATTGTACTGAAAACTACTTTTTATATCTTTAATTTGCTAATAAAATAAGTATATCTATTTAAGTATTATTAAAATTTAGAAATAATATAAACAAAACTTTATGTTTGATAGGATTCTAATATAAAACATTTCACTTCAAATAAAAAAATTAATCTTAAAGGAAATTACCTAATTTACAAGAATGATTTTATCATCTTATGGAATAAAGCGAAAAGGCCAGGATATAAGAGGCGAATAGCTAATAGAGTGCATGTAGGATGTACTTTATAGAAGTAGTCGTCAAGTAATTGCTATTCACAAACCTTAATTCATCAGCTACGCATATGACTCGACAAATTATATGGATTCATACATGAAAAGAATAAGTCTAGGGCTTTGCACTTACGTGCGTAATTCATCCCCAAGGCAGTTCTTTTCTATCTATTTGCGTCTTTGTTTTTTACACTTATGTACACAATAGTCCAATGATTGGACCAACATTGTTCTCGAATGCCTTGAAAATTTCCTGTTTTCATAATAATGTGTAACTATTCTATTCTTTAATCTTGCACTACATTGAAACTAGGTTTTTGATAAATATGGTAAAATAAATCTAGTGCAGGAAATGATAAGTAATTTAATAAATTAAACTAATAATTATTTTATTATTACGATATGTCAATATTCATCTTTCAATAATCGGTTGACGAAGTTCACTTTTTGTCAATAATATTAACAATAATTTGCATGTAAGCTTATTTTCAAGTATACTTTATTATATTATAAATGTTTTTTTTCAAGTGAAGATATTTTTCTGCATATTGGAGATATTAATAATAGCTGAATTTATAAACATATTTGTATTAATATTTTAAAAATGAAAATCTGAATTTTAATTTAATTTAAATTTATATTAATAACTGCAAAATTTCAATTAATTTTGAATTTTTTATGAAAAAAAATGTATCGTAATAAATTGTAAATTAAACTAAAATAAAATAAAAGTCGTTAAAAATTAAAATGTAAAATGTAAAATTCAAAAATTAAAAATTTAAAATAAAATAAAAAGTAATAATTAAATATCTTTGGAAATATAATTAAATTATATATTTTGAAATTATTTAATATAAAAATTATCAAAAATAATATTTCACATGTACAGTAATTTCTAATAAAAGTAGAATAAAAAACTGTTTATATTGTAAAATGCAATCAAAACTTTTTAATATTAATTTTATAAATATACTAAATATTCGAATACATTACCAATGAATTATTTCAATAAATTGGATTAGAATCTGATTAATGTTTTAAAATACTAATTAACATTTATTATTTTCTTAAATAAATTAATTGTACTTATAAATAAATTATATTTGTACATTTTTATATAAATTCCTATTTTTGTCTTTCATATCATAGAAAAAGATCTATAAATAGAAGAAATTTTATGAAAATCATAAAAGTTTATAATAGGATTTTATAAAACTTTTAGATGGTAAGGGTCACAACTCTCATAAACCTTATAATACTTAAAATAGCGTCACTATTTTAGGCATTACAATAAAGTACTAACGAGATCTCAAATTGTTTTAATGGAAAATCATTATTGGTACATGAACATTAAAAAAAGAATAACTATTGCCCCCTTAAGCCCGTCTTAAGTCTGTTTTATTTACCTATAACTGAAGTATGATACTTTATCGTGAATTAGAAAGTCATTATTTGAAACAAAATTTAAATCACATTAAGAACTCTTAATTTCTTAAGAAATTAAAATATAATCAAGTTAAGCACCTATTTTTATAATAAATTTAAGATTTTTAAAGTTAAAATATTTAAAATATTTAAAAATAGAAAAAAAATTTAGAAAGTTAATATATTTATATTTAAATGTCTATTAGAATACATTTTGTTTACTTTTCAAATATACAGTCTACCTTAAAAATGATTAGAAAATCTTAAAATTTCTATTAATATTTTGAAATTCAAATGTTTAATAATAACCTTATTTTTATCGTATTATTATAAATTGATAAGTAATTGAAATAAAATGTAATATATTTGAACAGAAAATATTTTCTGATTCTTACAAAATAATCTTATTAAGTCAATTTAAAAATATTTCATATTAAATACACATACGTAAAAAAAGAAATGATATATACAAATATATATTTTTATAATATGTATTTCAAATAAATAGAAGATTTGATTGATTACAATTTTATATTTACATATTTATTTTTTTTAACGTTTCAGTGTATAATGAATTAATTAAACGTTATAGTATATTATATTTATTATATAGACATTCTTTAGATATGGTCTTCTTTAGAAATGGTCAAAGTTTTTATCAATTTATTTATATTCTAGTTTTTAAATAATAATGTATTAATTAATATATTTCATAATAAAAAATAATAATTAATAACGCGTGTATAAATTATATATATATACATATATGAGATAAGCAAAACAATAAAATCTATATATGTATTTTTTTATATAGTGAATGCAGAATTTCCTTTTCATTTTTATGACATAATTTTCATTATAATATTTAAATATTTTTAGTAACAATTTAAAAATTGAATTTATCTGTTTAATCTGATATAAAAATCATCTAAACAAGTTTTTAATTCTTTTCTGATATTTTCAGAAATATCTGATAATTGTGAAATTGATAAAACTTAATATTAAAAGCTAAATTTAATACATTTATATTTAATAAATTTAATAAATTTAATTCAATTTAATAAATTTAATAAATAATAATTTAATAAATTTACATTTTATAATCATGCTAAGATATATTTCTAAAATATTTTAATAAAAGAGATTCGACTGTATCCAAAACTTGTATAAATAAATTTATATAAAAAAAATTAATTTTATATTTAAAATACATATTAGAATTCCTCATTAAATATTCTATATGAAGTTCATTTATAAATAATATTAAAATGTATAAAATAAAAATATATAAATAAATAAATAAATATATATAAAAATATATAAATAAAAAAATTAATATATATAAAAATAAATAAATAAATATATAAATAAATAAAAATTTAATACATGTAACTGATATATTATTTTGATTAAAAAACATATATAAAAAAGAAATTTAAAGAAATACGGTAGAAAACGATACGAATGTAAAACAATTTGGATATATGATTTTATAATATAACGTATGATTAGCAGTTTATCGGAACTCTATCGTAATGAACTCTATCTCTATAGTTTTATCGGAAACCATATTTTAAAAGAATTGTTGATTTTTCATTAAATCTGTTTTATCACAAAATAACATTTTATAAAAAATTTCTTTATTAATTTAACTTACATATTTACAAAAACTATATCTTATAACTATATAATAACTATATCGTTAAATATACCTTGGAAATAATATCGTAATGTAAAAAACAAAAAATTTTACATTTTATTTTTTTTATTTACATACATGTACTCAATTGAATTATATAACCAAAAGCTGCAATTAGTGATTATTTAAACTCATGTAACTGTCAGAGAAGAATACATGATAATACATAATAATACAGAGAAAAAAACTTGACCTCACTAAGGATGCATAAAATAATAAAAATCCAATATATGAACTGGTTTATGACAATTTATAAAAAAAAAATTTCTTAAATTTAA